>PVIC010003598.1:0-67955 GCA_004025085.1 Thryonomys swinderianus | reverse complement strand
GGAGGGAGGGAGGGAGAGAGAGAGAAAGAGAGAGAGAGAGAAAGAAAGAAAGAAAGAAAGAAAGAAAGAAAGAAAGAAAGAAAGAAAGAAAGAAAGAAAGAAAGAAAGAAAGAAAGAAAGAAGAAAGAAAGAAAGAAAGAAAGAAAGAAGAAAGAAAGAAAGAAAGAAAGAAAGATAGAAGAGAGAAAAAAGAGAAACAGAGAGAAGAAAAGAAAGAGAGAAAAAAGAAAAAGAAAGAGAAGAAAATAAAGAAAAGAAAGAAAGAAGAAAAAGAAAGAGAAAGGAAGGAAGGAAGAAGAAAAGAGAGAAAAAAGAAACAAAGAGAGCAGAAAAGAAAGAAAGAAAGAAAGAAAGAAAGAAAGAAAGAAAGAAAGAAAGAAAGAAAGAAAGAAAGAAAGAAAGAAAGAAAGAAAGAGGTAAGATAAAACTACGGAAGCTGGCTTGGTGGTGAAATAATACACCAAAAGCTTATATAGGCTTCAGAGGAGCAGTAATTGTTGAATGGCATGAATATATAAAAATATATACACATACACGAATGTATTCCATATGTCCCTGTTACAGAGCTTCAGACGTGAAAGTAAAGGCGCATGAGCTGCACTGCTGAAGGCTCCTTTTGGTAGCACGCAACACATGCTGTCCTGTGTGTGAGGCAAAACCATCAGTTTTCCTAACTAAGAGCCCATATTCTATCCGGGGAAGACACAAGCCGGTAGGAAGCCGCCTGACCTAGGTAAAATATCCACAGAGAACCTCGTGAAGTTGATTCCATCATGCTGACAGGTGATACCTGTCAAAAGGTCATACTGAGAGTAAGAGAAATTATTACGATACGGCCACAAACTGACTTTATGGAAACGTGCAATTAATAATAAAAGCTTTGAATCAAGAAAAGGATACACAAATCAGTTACGTATTATTATTATTTCCCCTTTCTTCCATAAGCCCAATTAGCATTAATTGCTCCTCTCCCATCTTGCGTGTCTCCACGTTCGTAGTTCGTGTCCCACTATGCCTGCCCTCGGAGCCCCGGAGCCCCCGGAGCCTGCTCTCTGCCGCCGAGCTCGCGGCGGCCTGGCGGGCCGGTCTGGGCTCCAGGCCGCTGCGGCGCTTCAGAGCCGGTGAAGGGCCAGCGGGGGAAGGGCAGTCTCCTCGTTGCGACCCCCACAGGTTGAGAGAGGAAAGATTTCTGCTGGCCGCGCTCTGAGCACGTTTCGCACTCCCGTCGCCCAGTCTGAGACACACAGTCTCGTCCTCCTCCCTCCGGCTTCTCGGGCCTCGGGAATGAGGGTTTCTGCGCCTCCGAGCCGCGCGGGGCTCCCAGCTCCGCAGAGGGCGGCGGGTGTGAAACAGACGTTCTCGGACTCCGCACTGCTCCGAGCCTGTTCGCCCAAGAAACGCCGTCTCACGCATCTCCTCTGTGTCCATCCGCTCACCTGAATCCTACCAGTTCTGCTGCTCTGGAAAACGTTCCCTAATAAATAGAGATTTAGGTTGACTGATCACTGAACGAAGGGGACGTTCATCTAGTGAGCAGCACAGACCCCGCAGCCTCTCGAGATCCTCAGGGTGGTGAAGAGAGTCGGCAGCAGAGGGTGAGCCCCTCACCCAGAAAAGCGAGCAAAGTGCTCATCGGAGCTCATTGCTTCACACGCGGCTGGTCTGCGGTGGCCGCAGTGCAGGCTGGGATACCCGTGCACACTACTGAGTCCTCCAGGCTTCCGGCCGGCGTACTCCCTGCTGTCCGCAGACTCTCCTTGTCAGTTACAGCAAGGGCTGGGCCGCTTCTTTCTGTGCTGTGTTCACCATCTGGGACAATGGATGGCCTCCTGCTGACTCGTCATTCGCATATGTTATTCAACAACAAGCCTGGCACTGCTTCCTACTCAAACTGGAGGATTTGTCAGAAATGTGAACGTCTCGCTCTCTCTGCATGATAGGAACTTTGAGAAAACAGAGCCCAAGTGAGTGGTATCTCATTCATACACTTCTTGGAAACACAGTAACCCAGCGACATCAATTGAGTTTAATTCGACTCTGAACAGAAACAATCCCATCTGTCATGCCAAGGACAGTGAGAGTCCCTGGGAAGGACAAGCTGATCTTGCCACAAGAAAAAGAGATGACAGAGGGATAAAGCAAAAGACCCTGGAAGTAGTTCAAGTTCCTTAATGGACCATTAGCAAACCCAGGGGAAGTGCAGCTCCAGATTGGGGTGAATGGCACTGTTTTGATCAGTGTCTGAAAAACAGTGAGATTGATCCAGGCATTACAAGGCACCAGAGCAGATCGATGGGATTTCTTGTTGTTGTTGCTTGAAACTCTCTCTTTGGCCTGTGTGGATAACTTCTACGAGATTTAAATTTCTTAGTTCTAAGTCTTTGAAAAAGGTGCTTCTCTACTGGAAAAATGGTATGATGGTCATCCTTCAACTGTGGTAGTTAACATACTGAGTAAATAATAACTTTAGGTGAAGATAATATTAACCATAAGATATTTCATTTAAGAAAAATATCATGATTTTTTTTCTCAAAAGAAAGGTAATGAGTAGAAATACTGCTGTAATTTTTACTTTGGACCAATGTATGCAAAATGAATAAAAAGAAGGGAAAACAGAGTCTGAAATAGGCACCTTTTCCTTTAAAAAGAAAGACCTCAAATATACAGACTGAAAAAAGTTACTGTGTAAAGAGAAGATTGATTTCATTACACGTGAGTGATTTGTTCAGAGCATAAAGATTTATTATCATATGAAGGTATTATTTCAGGAAATTGAAGATGAAATCAATACTTTAGAGATCATAAAATCTTGGCATGAATCAAGTGCTGAATGCAGGACATTTTATTGGAGCATTGGATTATTTATCTGGAAACCTGGAGGTCATTTTACTGGCATTCTTCATTTAATTTTGATTTAAACAAAAAAAATCTATTATCTTTTGGGATTATCTCAGCAGAATATTTTAACTATATGTGTTACTCAACATTTGATTACAAAGTTTTGTTTTGCTCTATAACTGTGATCAATAAAACCAAGGCAGATGAGAAATGAAGTCATAAAGGTTTATAGTCAGTGTAATAATTCTAGAACAAAATAACACTTCATCCATAGAAAGTACAAAAGAGTTTATCAAAGGATGAAGTTAATTTATAATTAAAACTAATGCTGTTAGCATAAATATAATATTCTTCCTTTAGATTAAAAAATGAGAAAACAAGGTCACTTCTATCTTGGACTTTATCTTTTTTTCAGACATTATGTCTAACTGCTTATACTCATCGGTATCCAGATGATAAAGCATTCCTAAAACACTGAAAGTTTCCGGAAGTCGGTGATTCTTTTTTACATTGTGACTTTTACCTTCTGGTACATCCAGAAAATCGCCACTCTATTTTACAAGAAGATACAAGACAGGTCAGAAGGAATTAATGGGAAATAATCATAAACTGAATGACAAAGTTTGATGCTGTCAACCAGATACATGACTTTGCATGTCTCTTCCTCCCCTGATGTCTCACTCCCTCCGTTCTTGTATTTCCTTTCCTTTTCTCATTCTTTTGCTCCTCTCCTCCTCTTTCCTTCTTCCTCGTTCTCCCTCTTTACATCTTTCTTTCCTTTTCTTTACCACTTGATCCTTTCTCCTCTCTTGTCTTAAAAATACAAAAGTCAAGGGCCGGAGATTTGGCTCAGTGGTTCTGGCGCCTGCCTTACAAGCACAATGTTCCTGAGTTCAATCCCAGTAACCACATACAATGCTGGGCGTGGTGAGTCACGCCCACCAGCAATCAATACCACATACCACAGTGCCGGGTGTGGTGGCTCACGCCTGTCATCCCAGCACTTGGGAGGCAGAGGCAGGAGGATTGCTGAGAAAATAAAAATAAAAAACAAAAAATAAAAAAGTCAAGAGTTAAATAATCTTAACCTATAACAACCACTGCCAACATTATATACTCATTACCAGTCACCTTGGACTCTTATGCCCAAGTGGATTTGAATTTTTGGCCTGATGCTAGAGACAATATTTTTATTTTAGAGTAAGGTTGCTACCAAGGAAACAATATTTAGAGAATAATTTCAGTAAAATAAGCATTCACTTAGAAGACAAATTTTTTGGAAATGTGAATATGTTGAACAAAAGTAAAACACAGTAATAAATAAAGTGTGTACTTGGTATGTAAGCTGAAACAGTTTAAAATTAAATCTACATGATGAATATTATCCATAATGCAATTTAATTAGAAGCCTGATTAAAATGTAAAGAAAGGTTAAATATTGGATACAAGAAAAATAAATATGTCAAATTTAACAGAAGAAGGTAAACCGGGCATGGTGACTCATGCCTGTAATCCCAGCACTCAGGAGGCAGAGGCAGGAGGATTGCTGTGAGTTAGAAGCCAGCCTGGGCTAACATAGAGAGCTCAGGGCCAGGCCTGAACTACAAAGCAGAACCCTGTCCTGGAAAAAAGAAGAGGGTAAAATATTAATATTCTGTGTCAAAACTAAAAGGTTCAAAAGAAGACAGAAGTAAATTAAATTAAAGGCTGGGGATGTAGCTCAGCAGTTAAAGCACAAAGCCCTGAGTTCTATCCCTAGCTTTAGTGGGAACAAAGTCACATTAGACCTTCAAAGTATATGTGCATATATATATATATATATATATATATATATATATATATATACACATATATATATGTATATATAGATAGATATATATGAATATTATTTCTTTTAATATCAGTTTTGTGGAGAATGTCAGATGAAAGCTACACATTTTTCTATATCTATTATATCACAGAAGACATTATTTAAATGAATTATCCTAATCTACTCTTAGCACATATCTCAATTTTTTTTTTTTTTTTTTTGAGACAGGGTCTCGCTTTGCAGTTCAGGCTGACCCTAAGCTGACTATGTAGCCCAGGCAAGCCTCGAACTCAGCAATCCTCCTGTCTCTGCCTCCCGAGTGCTGGGATGACAGGCGTGAGCCGCCACGCCTGGCCACATATCTCAAATTTTGACAAAGTATAGATTTACTAAATTCTATTAGTTATATGGAAATAAAGTGTGTCAATTATTAAATTTAAGTAAAAATTTACAGAAACATTTCAAGAAACAAGCTACTAAATTATCACTGTCTTAACAAAAATTTCTCAAAAATTTTTCTTTTAGTTTTATATCAAATAAACTCCAGGTTTCTAGGGAGCAAATTTTAATATCTATTATGCACATCAAATTCATTGCATTTAGGAAAAGAAAGATGTAGCAATACATAACATTTAAAATAATGTGAAGATATATGATAACATAATTTCACAAAAAATTAAATGAACTATATTATTTTAAATTATAAATTTAGAGTTTAAATACTTTCATGTTAATAATGGAGCTAGTTCAACATTAAAAATCTATAATGACCAATGAAAACACCACCACTAAATGATAATCTCCAATTAATGATGATCAAACTATTCAAGTAATGTGCTTAAAAAAAAAACCCTCCAAATTCCCATGGTATTTCAAGAACATAGAAATCTCATGTTTAGCTATTAATAAAAAAATGCAGTTTCACCTGTGTATTTTAAACCCATAAACTGGTTAAATACAGAGGAAGAAAATAAATGTTCCTTATTGATAAATATTTTCATATCTACTTTAAAACTGTAACCATGTTTATTTAAGTAAACAAAATTTGCTTACTCAATGGGCATTCTTAAATATTCTGCTGACCTGTTCTATGTCACACATTCATATAAGGAGTTAGAATAAATTCTTTCCCAATTTCTAACTGAAATCCTTCTAGAGATGAATAATGCTAATAGCAGTAGAAGGGCATCGTGTTCTGCTCCATATCTCCTTAGCAAAGTGAAATATGTTTCGTGGAGACTTGAATTTCATTATTAAACATATATATTCCACACCAAAGGAGGATTCATTGAGAATAAACTATACAGCCTTTATTTTTAAAGATTCTCTACCATCGTTCATTTTTATTTTAATTCTACTGCTTGGAATGCCATTACTTTCACCATGTACTTGTTTTTACTTCAAATTATTTTTAGTCCGAGTAAAATCACTACGTTGTACTGAGGGGGAGAAAAGGTGGATTGAGCAGAAACTCAGGGAACAACTAGTTAGCTTTTCCTGATTGTAAAGCAAGGCTTGCAACAAGCTAAGTTTTAACTACTGTGGGGCTGAGACCCAACCGAGGTTCCCCCGAAGGCTGCGGTCACTGAGCTCATGTGGCCACTTGAAGATCTGGGCTCCTTTGCTGCCAATCAGTCACGTGAGAATGGAAGAGAAAAGAGACTCCTTTGAGGAAGAAGGTAAAAAATAAAATCCATGTGCAAAATCAGAACACGAAGAAAAGCTTCCTGTAGAGATAGCTGGCATATCAACTTCTATATCCCTAAATAATTTTACCAGCATTTCTTCAGAATGAACAGGGGTTTTTTTGTTTTTTTTTTTCTGTAAAAAAAAGAAAAAAAGAAAAAAGCCCTAGACTATTGGGATCCCTATGAGTTATTCTGTGACTTCCTTGGATTATCTTACTTAGTTTCCTGGGTGAAGATATCATGGGATATGGGGCTTTACCCACCATTTTTCTTTGATGGTTTTCAGAGCTTTCTGAAAGAAGGATCTTGTAGCCATGATGCAATGGTTAAAAAAAAAAAAAAGGTCTGATTTTCATACTCTAGAAGTACCACAGGTTATGAACCACTGAACTCCACTAAAAATGGCTGATCATAATCTTCATGTTTTACCTTGAACAGCATTCTTTTCACGAGTATGGAGAGTTGCCACATTATTGGACTAAATGCCATAGAGTTGCAGGAATGGAAAGAAAATCACACCATCTCCATGTTAAAAGCTCTAATATTCCTGAGACACCAATGTGAATTACTCAAAACACATTGCATGATTAATCAGTGACCATAAATACTGTGCCACTTTTGTGCTATGAAAAATGTATCCACGGAAGCTATTCTATATGGTATAAATCAGGAGTCATTGCTGTCTACTATGTCAATTAAAAATTAACAGTATTACACATAAGCTGCAGTTAATTTAGTGCTACGAGTACAGTCATGTGGCCATCAAAAGCAGTATTGCATCTACTTAAAGCTAACAGTATTATGTCTCCCTTCCAAGAAAATGGTGTGCGCGTGTATATATACACACATGTGTACAAGCACACACACACTACAAACACGGTTTTAGATTTTACTGGAGAAGAAAGTGCACTATTGTCTTTCAGTGGATGGCTTTTACGTGCTTACCACTGTAACTGTAAGCTGCTTGGTGGCAGAGTCTGAATCAATGTGTCAGTGGAGCCTGAAGTGCACTGAATGATGCTTTTCAATCTGTGGGTACTTTTTTCTGCTAATGAGTTTAAATAATCTGCTGACCTTTCCAGCTCCATCATTTTCCTTTCATCGATATTTTGATCAGCTGATAAATCCCTCCCAATTTTAAGTTACAGCCTTGATTCAAATGGGCCGCCCGCTGACCCATTATTCACTGATGGAACAGAGAAATTCTCTGACACACTTTGGAAGGGATGGTAGTTTTTATATGCAAATGACAGAGAGACTTCAGAGGAGCAGAACTCACGATGCGAATGATATCATGTAACAGACGAAGCTCCAAGGTGAGGGGAAAGGCAGAGAAAGCCACGGCCCTCAGGTAGGAAACGTGTTTCTCCAGTTCGGGACGGCCCCTTGGAGATGGGGAAGCTGTCCTGTATGTACGAAACAGAAAACCAGCCTCCTTCCTGATTAGCATCATAAGGAATGTGTCGGGGGAGTTATAAATAGCTACGGCTTCCAAATATTTTCCTTGTCCTTTATTTACACATTTATTATCTCATATGAATTGTTTGGCACTATATCCCCCTCTCTAATTAATCTGCAAATTTTCTAACAAGTATCTAATAAATGTAGGATACAAAGAATGACAAGAAAAAGTCAAGAAAGAGAGAAGCTTTATCTCTTTTCTTCCTTCAATGCCAATTGTGGCACTAGTTGCCTAAATGGTGAATGAATTATTATGTCCATCAGTGTCTGATTCATTTTGTGGAAAAGATGAAAGTTTCTTATATACACCAAACTTTACAAATACCTTTTAATTCTGTAATAATATTACACCATGAAGTAAAGAAAACATATTGCCTCAAAGTAGTAAGCATCACTTTTTCTAAGAAGAAATCCTAAAATAGAGAAAAATAAGGTCAAGGTCCTCAGGTACACTTCTGTGTAGTTCACGATCCATCATGCACTCAAGAAAAATGGATTAGTGTTCTATTTTCCTCTCTAGATACATTAAATATCCTGGAACTTTCTGAAGTTGTACTAAAGAAATAATAATACCATTCAACTTGAGAATTGAATTATCTATATTTTTAGTAAAATAGGAAAATAATTCCCAATTTGAACATATGTAGGATTCATTTTAGTATATATGACCTAGTAACTGAAGAATAGTAACTCAGTCACTAGTCATTTAGTGAGTAATTTCTACGTCAGTTGGATTGTATATGAAAGACTGACAGAGATAATTTGTTTTAAACTGCTCACTTAAGAATAATAAGAGTCACTGCAACAAATGATGTTTGCATTTGGCAAGTGTCCACATAAAGAAGTTCCTTAGAGTTAAGGTACACAGACAAGAGTGCTTGAATGATGTCTTCCACACGCTGTGAGAATGGTTTGTTCTTGTCCACTGCAGACATAAACATAAGAAACGAAAATCCATATTAGATGTCACTGCCAATAGGGGATTAGCCCATTTCTACTAAAAAAGTACGTCTCTTCAGGGCTTGCTCGAGGCAAAACTGAAATGGAATGAGAAGTCATTTATGAAGTATGAAGATGCTGGACTGAAAGTTTGATTTTATTGAGTTCTTCAATGAAATGACGAGATAAGATTTCCAAGTGCTTTAATTCCCCTGAGTTTTAGTTTGTTTATCTGCGGGGCGGGGGGGGGGTCTCTGAATATGTTAGAAGTCATTACAAACGCCTATGGGATTGTAAGCCTGATTTTTGGACTCGCACCCATCCACAAAGCCCTTCCCTCCCCATGAAAGTAATTTGACCATGTTGTCTGATTTCCACCTATCATCAGCCTCGTGACAATCCCCTGGCTAGAAACTGCTCAGTCGGCTCCTTCACTTTCCCATCCACAACTTCACGGATGTCTCAGGTTCTGACACTGCTGTGAAATATTTCTCCTCATATTATTTTACTGAAGTCTAAACCCACAAATGTGGTTAAATAATTTACACAGTGGTTCATATTCCTGAGAAAGTGGAACATGGATCATGTGAACCCAGCATAGTATACTGCATATATGGGGCATTCAGTCAATATGTACTGACAGAACGAGTGATTCTACATAAATAAAGTGTAACTAGATGGACAAAGGTAACTATCCCAATGAGGGGCGACTGTCAGATAAGGTATAATTTAATTTTCTAATTGTCAAATGGTATTCTTTTGAAATTCAAATTAGAGCAATGATAAAAATTTTGAAGGTTGAAGTTTATGGGAAATATTCGAAAAACATTATTCGAATCCTGCAACTTGTGATAGCACTCATTCTTTTCCAAGAAAGTTCATGCTGCACCTGGAAAGGTCCACATTTTCCTTCAAATTGATTCAGTTATTTCCAATACTTTCTAAAGTCAAATTTTTGAACTATTATTTTTGCTAAATGGTTCAGTATAGCCTTGAAACTGACAGCATGTGGATCTTATAAAGTTATAAAAGTAGATTAAAACCCTTCCATTTTAAATCCTATGCAACTGTTATCGGGCTTAAATAAATTGATGTTAAAAGTCATATATTGGGCCAGAGGGTTAGCTCAGTGGTTCCAGTGTCAATCAATACAGCATATCACAGTGCCGGATGTGGTGGCTCACGCCTGTAATCCCAGCACTCGGGAGGCAGAGGCAGGAGGATTGCTGAGTTCGAAACTTGCCTGGGCACCATAGTGAGCTCAGAGCCAGCCTGAACACAAAGCAAGATCCTGTCTCAAAAGAAAAAAAAAGTCACATATTGAAGAAAAACAGAAGAAGGCACCCATGTCTATAAATCAAAACTTTTGGTTTTATCAGGGATTGAACTTGGGCCCTGTGCTTCCAAGATAGGGGCAGTACCACTTGAACTAAATCCCCGGCCCCAGGAGTAAACTCCCACGATCAATCCTTGTTACGGAGTATAAACAGAGAGACTGGGCAGAGACGATGTTAATGTAGTGAACTGTGGAATGAGATAGTGCTGACAACTCCTCCTGAATTGAAGTAAGAAAAACTTCTTCACGACTGTTCACTGAGCAGGCCCTGGAAGTCCTGCTTCCAAGGAAACTGGCTTGTACAGTCCAGGGGACACGTGTGGATCTGAGCTAGGACGTGTCAGGGTTGAGGACTCCCAAACTCAGAAGAATGTGTGTTCCAGTCCCGAATGAGGATTCTAGGGCTGTGGGAGACAGAAGAAGAGGACACAGCCAGAACCCTGCGGCAAGCTCCATCCGGTTCCCGGTAAGTCCCACAGCAAAAAGATTAACAAACAACAAAATTGGAACCTTCAGAAAAAGGTGGAGTCTGGGCTCGACTCTTGTTACTTCGGGAAGCAGCAGAAGTTCCATTACCCAAGCCCGCCTGCATCTTTATTCAGGACCGAGCCCTTCACACCCACAACCCCACTATGCACAAGGCAGGACAGATGTCCACAATACTCCATGTAGCTGAAGATCTCATAGGGCGCGGCCAATGTCTGAAATAATCCTTGAGCAATAATCCTTGTAGATGAAGGTCTTGCAAGGCAGGACAGATGTGTACGAGTCCTCTGCAGTTCCCTGCAATTCCTGACAGAGGGCTGCCTCCCAGCACCCACTACTGATGTTCAAGTGCAAGTGAGGCAGAAAACTACAGCAGTCCTTGTACCGTACACTAATACCCTGTTCCCTGAACCTGGGAGACCAGGCGGACTGTTTACGTTTCTCCCTCTTAGGTTTAATCTCTTTAACTACTCTGCTTGGGTAATGCTTGTGTATGACAGAGGTCACAAATATTTCTGTTTTCCTTTGGGGGACTGTGTGTTCTGTTTTTAGAAATGAAGAAATAATCATCTGTGTGGATCATCCAGTTCTGTTCAGCGTTCCACTCTAGGAATGTGGCTTTCAGAATTTAACAGAAAGCTGGCTGGTCTTAGGAGGTTAATGACGACCTTCAATGACAATCTCAAATCCGGGCCTCCCCAGATAAGAGGTAACATGCTTTACCTCCACCTCTTAATTTTTTTCTGAACTAAAAATCCCAGAACTGCATACCATTTTTGGTTGAGGTTTGAGTGGCAACACTTTAGAAAATAATAATACTGAAAATAAAGGAGTAGCCAAAGAAGATTAAGAAAAAGAAAACATACGTATAATATACAATTCTTTCAAAATGTAGAATTTTAGGCCAAAATACTAAAAAGGAACAAGTAAAGTAGTAGACATTGAATCACAAACTTTCATGCACTGAGTAAAATATACTAGAACATAAAAGAAAAGGAAAGATGCCAACAAAATAAGGAAATAGGAAGAATTTAAATTCCCGTGGTCTATGTTTTTGGTGTTTTATTTTGTTTCATTTTATTTTCTTTGAGTTTACTTAGCTACAGCTGGCCTTCAATTCATCCTCCTAGTACACCCTCTCAAGTACTGGAATTAAAAGTAAAGACATCATGTTTTGATTAAAGTCACACAGTAGAAATCAGAGGTAACAGCACACCTTTGTATAAGCAGATCAAGTGAAAAAGAAATTATTCAGACAATTTGTGTTCTCTAACCAGTAAGTTGTTCTCTAACCAAACAGTTGTGTTCTCAACCTATATGGATGCTGTGTTAGTCACCTTGACATCACTCTAACAGAATGCCTGAGACAATCAACTGAAAATGAATAGACTTACTCATGTTCCTGACTTCAGTTCTTGGTTATTTTGCTATAGTGTTGCGCACCTGTGCCAATGCTCAACAGCACGGTGGGGAGCCCCGCGGTCCAGGCAGATGGAAACAGACCCAGAAAGACTGGGGTCCCATCACTCCCTTCAGAGCCTCAATTGGAGTTTGCACTCTACCACTGGCCTCCTTCCCAATATCAGCACAGAAAAATAGACCCTATGACTGACCCTTCTGGATATGATCCATAACAAATATCAAACCTTATGATCCATAACAAATGTCAATATTTCTGATATTTTACTTTCAAGCAGCAGAAGGATATAATGAGTTAATGCTTCCAAAACATTAGCATCAAAATTTTTCTGTAACCAGACCACATTCAAACTAGTTAATTTCAAATAAGCAGATGTCTCTCAAGATATAATCTAAAGCAATGGGACAGCAGATGTAGGAAGTCTCATACTGAATTAAAATTTTTACATTAATGAAATAAAAACTCTGCACATGGCTTGAGTCAGAAAGGAAACCAAAATTAAAATGACACAGTTTGTAGATTAAGAAACCTACAGAATGTCACTCATGAATACTCAAAAACTTTATCCTGTAAAATCATCAAATTAGAGAAAAGAAATCAAATGCAGCATGATCCTGATCTGTGTGCATTTACATTAAATGGCTTTGGGTTGTGTGGTTAGTTTTTGAAATAATGTAATAGACATTACTGGATTGCCATATTCAGTTTGAATTCCAAAGTTACAAAACTTGTAGCTAGTGCTGTTTCTCCATTGGATCTCCCCAAATTACACACACCAAATGTCCCTTATCAACTTCTGATTTCATCTTCATCTTCACTCATTATTTTCTCCTTTAATGATACTATCCACACTTGCATTCAATTAAGACATCAATAAAGAAGACTTACAAGTATCCCTCACACTCTTCTACATCTGGTGTCTGCTCCAGCTGCCTAATTGATATAAACACTCGTAATTCTCAAAGTCGTCTCAAATTCAACACATCTAAAATCAAACTCACTGTATGTTTCTACTTCTTGACAATGCCAGCCATTATTTCATCTCTCTATGAGTAAAAGAGTATTTTCTTTTTTTTTTTTTTTTAAACAGGGTCTCTCTTTTGTAGTTCAGGCTGGCCCTGAGCTCACTATGCAGCCCAGGCAAACCTTGAACTCAGCAATCCTCCTGCCTCTGCCTCCCAAGTGCTGGGATTACAGGCGTGAGCCACCACTCCCAGCACTGTGGGGTGTGGTGCTGATTGCTGGTGGGCGTGAGTCACCACGCCCAGTATCATATCATTGTATGCGGTTACCGGGATCCAACCAGGGACCTTGCACTTGCGAGGCAGGCGGAGGAACCACTGAGCTAAGTCTCTGGCCCAAAGAGTATTTTCTTAATTGTACAGGCCCAGAATTTGGGTACCCCACCTGCCTTCTCCAACCCACCATCAAGTGCCGTCAACTTAAAATTCTTTCTAACCCATCTGTGCTATCGTCAGCCTGGTTCCATTTTCAGTCATCAGAGTACAAACGCCGCTGTCCTCCGGACTCCTGGCCTCCACTTTACCCTCCCCAATCTATTTTCTGTCCTTTAACAACACTCAGTTCAAAAGTGGGTCTCGTGCCTCAGACAAAAAGAAAGTCTTGTGACTTGTTTACTTTGCTTTTGTCCAGTGCCACCCCGTCCTCCGTTCCACTTCAGGCCGCCTTTTAGTCCCCTTCCTCCCAAAGCTCCCTCTCCCTGGAACGCTGTCCTCACCTCAGTGAACCCCCGCTTTCTCAAGGAAGTCTCTCTTGTGGTGTTAATTGGTACCCAATACTTCCAAATATGAAGAGAATTCTCTTAAGGACTTAGATGCTTCTTTCTGTGTTCTCACAAATAATACCTTTTCTGCTCAAGTAAAGAAGATAATTTTGAAATTTCAGAGCATTTCTTTTAGGTATTAAATCTGCATCACCATGTGTAAATTGTGCATTTTTTGGACAAAAGCGATACTTTTGAGAATTGTGTAAAGCTACTGAGAACTCTGGCCCCCCTTAACACCATACTTTCCATCTAATACAATTAGATTGCTTGCCCTATTTCTAATAAAAGTGTCAGATTCAATTTGTGAAGTACAACCCAAGGTTTCTCCTACAATTTTCAGTGCATATGGATCATGAAGTCATGTTATTAGGCTTGGATATCTGTGAGATATTAACTTTCTTGGACATGCTCCTTGTTTATTCTTTCTCTTTTCTGACAGTTTCTAACCTTGTCTGAAAACAACATCTGATACTGTATAGCACTGTCCACTGTAGCTTCTTTTTTGGAAGAGATTTTATCTGAATAGTCATACATGCAAAAGTATGTACTTTCGCAGGGGGAGATCTGACTTATTTTACTCAGTATAATTATTTCATGATTCATCCATGCTCTAGTGCATATCAGTTGTTCATTCAATTTTTTCATGGAGTAGCATTCCATTGTACAATACACCATTGTTTTCAGTTTTTAAAGCCACTGATTGATGTACGTCTGGGTTAATTCCATTTTAGCTCATAACAAAGCTGACATGGACACTTCTGTGCAACTGTTTAGAAACAGTTTCATTTTCTCTTGAGTAAATACACCTGGGATGGTAGATGCATGTTTCTACTTTAAGAAATTGTCTCTTCTGTTAGCTTCGATGACTGAGAGAGAATGTATATGTTAGCAATTATATTAAGTACTTTTGATGTCTGTGATCTGTTCCCTGAGTGGTATGCAAAATACCTTGTGATTCTTGCTTCCATTATGTCTAACTACCGGATCCAAAAAAGAGAGAGGGGCATAGGGCTCTCTGACTAAAGAAACAACGCTTTTAGTTTCTGTGAGGAACGTGGCTGGAAAGAAAGAAGTGGAAAGAAAGAGAGCATTTGGACAAAACACAGGTTTTGTGGGAGGGAGAAGAGAAAAGAAGAAGGGAAGTTTTGTGCTTTATTGTGTAACTGAATCATAAAGAGTATCTAAACAAACAAATGGAAAAAAAATTATCAAACTATCTTCCAAAATAGCTGCAGTCACCTGTGCCCACTGCAGATGGTGCCTTCTGCTCCTCCACACCCTCGGGAACACCTGATAAAATAAGTCCTTCTAATTTGATTCCTTTCAGTAGATTGTAGTGGAAATTCTGCAGTTTTGATTCATATTTTGCTCACAACTGATGATGTGGATTTATTCACCTCCTATTTGCCAATTATGTACTTTCTCTAGTCAAGTGACTGATAAAATCTTTCTCATTCTTCATTGAGTAGTTTACAGTTTGCCTTCAGTTTTAAGAATTCTTTATTCATTTGGATAGAAATCTTTTCATTGGAATATAATTTACAAGCATTTTCAGCTACTCAACCTTATCTTTTTGTCCTTCTTAAGAGGAAAAAAAAAAAACTGTTCCCAATTTGTTCTTTGATACATTATGCTTTGGTTTAAAAGAAAATCTTTACCAGAGGCACTAAAAATTGTTCAACTTATGTGTTCTCGTAGAAGTTTTAATTACTTTTGACCTTACATCGGTTCTATGATTAATTAAAACTAATTTTTATTATGAAATATAACTTCATTTAATTTCACTTTCCATGAAAAGCTTCACCTTCACAGAATAACTGTTTCTACTGAAAATCAATTACTCATATATGAATGTACCTATTTCCTGATTCTTATATTTAATTGCTTCATAATTCTAGCTTTGTGCTGACAGTACACAGAATTAGCTAATACAGCTTTATGAGTTTTGCAATCAGAAAGTGTTAATCTTCCAAACTGGTTTCTATCCAAAGTAACTTTTTCTACTTTAGTTTCCTTCCATTTCTGTGTGAATTTTTGTCAGTTTCCATACTAATACTCTCCTGACCTTCTGATTGCCCTTGAGATTGTACACTAATTTGGGGAGAATTGGCAGGTTGACATTTGATGTTCCCATTCATGAAATTTACACATGCCCATTATAAAGCATTTTTTCTTCTTGTAGCAAATTTTACATTTTACATACGTCCTGTAAGACTTATTTTAAAACATTTTCTGGTGCTCTTATAAGCAGTATGTCTAAATTTACAATTACTTGTTGCCACGTTTTTGAAATTTAATTTTGTACATTAATCTTTTACTTTAAAATTTGTCACTTTATTTCCATTTTTTTTTCCTTAAAGTCTATTTTGACTATCTAAATAGCAGCCTAAGCAGGTTACTTGAATGTTTTACTTTTCAAAAGATGCTTTTGGAATATTTTCCCCTGTGTTTCACTAACTAGTAACTCCTTTCATTCTTTGTGTCAGAGGAGAGTATTAATGAAGCCTTTTATCTTTAAGTACTGAATCGAGCGTGAAGATTCACATACTATTGCTACTTGGAGTGCAGAAGTTTCTCTAAATTTTTTTTCTGAAACAGATTTATAATGAGGCCCATCACTTTGGGAATATCATATATTATATCAATTTCTGAATGTTAGAACAATTTATCAAATTTCTATAATAAATCTTCCTTTTGTTGTGCAGTTTCTATTTACAAGTTGTTGAATGCTATTTTTAAAACTTTTGCTTAGAGTTTCTGTATCTATGTTCATGGCCTACTGTGATATGAAGTGTTCTCCAAATACCCGGGTATGTTTTGGCCTATTAGAATGATTTGTTTTTTCTTCTTCTCAATTTATTTGAATACATTTATATTTTATTATTATTTCTTCTTTAAATGTTTAATAAAACTCCTCAGTAGAGATGATTGCAATGGAGTTTTTCACTGATGATATCTTTTTCATTTCATATTAGTTACTGAATCTATTAACATAATATTATCCATAATATTTCATTATTATCATTTTCCTGTCTTTGATGTCTGTTTTAATGTTTTTTGTTTAATTTCTGGCACTCATGATTTGTCTTTTCTTCCACTTTTTTCTTTCAATTTCTTTTTTCTTGATTAGCCTGGCTACCTATACATTAATATGTATTCTTTTCTCCATTTAACTCTTAACTTTTTGTGGCTTTAGTGCGTTTTTTATAAGCAATGCTGCGCTAATTCTTGTTTTTTAAATCAATAATGGGAGTCCATACTTTTTAATTTTGGTGTTTTTAGAGTAATATTTAATGATATTATTATTTAATTTGAAAGTATCAAAACAGTGTAGATGGCATAATTAGGTCTGTGGGATCCTTTCTTTCTCCATGCACCTCAACTTGGGCAACACCCAGTCCCAACCCTCCACTGCTGTAAGACAAACAGAAATAAGAATGACAGAGACTCAGGAACAGTTCATGCCATAGGGATCTAATGTGATGCATATAATCATAACAGGACGAATCACGGGAAAGTCATGTGCATGAGATACCACTGTGATGATGCATTACCCTGTCAGTCATGTGTGAATCATAACCAGATCCAATGAAAGGTGCCCTGGGTGGGGCCTCATTTTTACATTCCAAAGCCTGATTCATCTTCACTCCTCTCCACCCCAGCAATTCTTCTCTCTTGTGCCAACTCTTTGTTTCTGCTGGCATGAATCTACTCACCCTGTACACAACTGACTTTGCTAACTTCAATAAGTTCAGCAGCTTTTCTTTATCATTGGGGGTCTATTCAGAATTATTTGGTCATTGTTTGCAAGAATCCGTAATCTCAGGAACCCGGGACATATTGCAAAAACTCTGCCATCTAATTTCTGTTCGTTCCATCTGGTTTTTGATCCTTTTTTCTCTTATTCTCCCTCACTCTAGAGCAAGTGACTTATTTTCTGTAAAATTTGTAAATTTTGTTTTAGCAGTTGCTTTATGGCTTGTCATAATCATTGGTACATTTTCATATTCTCCCTTTCAAAAGCATTATGCCACTCCAAGGAGAGTCGAGTCTACCCAGCAGTGTGTACCCGGTCCCACTGCTGCCTCTGAGCTGGCACCGCCCCTGGAAGCTGTCTGCAGGCTGTGAGCGCCACACTGTCCTGTGGGGCTGTTCTTTACACAGTCAATTCTGTTTTAGAAGATTTCAAACAAAAGCCAAATATGTCAGATACTAATTCACTTGTTACTCAGCAGGCACTCCTTTTTGTAAATGCTGATTCTACCTGCCACCATTGGTCTTCCTATTTCTCATAGTCATTGTTGGATTCAAGAGGCCAATGATAATTTATTTTGCATCAGATCTTTACATATTCCCATAATTTATCTTTGGAAATAGATTTAACTTCTTCCTTTCCTATCTTTATTCCTTTTATATCTTTGTCCTGCCTAATTGCTATGGCTAATGTTTCCAGCACTATATTGAACAAGAGTGGTGACAGCGGGCATCCTTGCCTTGTTCCTGACCTTAGTGTAAAAGGTTTCATTTTTTGCCCATTGAGTATGATGCTGGCTGTTGGTTTCTCATAAATAGCTTGTATTAAATTGAGATAAAGTCTATCGATTCCAATTCTCTGTAGGGTTTTGATCATAAATGGGTGTTGGATTTTGTCAAATGCTTTTTCTGCATCTATTGAGATAATCATATGGTTTTTGTCCTTGAGTCTGTTAATAAAGTGTGTTACATTGATTGATTTACGTATGTTGAGCCAGCCTTGCATCCCTGGGATAAATCCGACTTGATCAGGGTGTATGATTTTCTTAATAACTCTCTGTATTCTGTTTGCAAGTATCTTATTGAGGATTTTTGGGTCAATGCTCATTAGAGAGATTGGCCTGTAGTTTTCTTTTTTGGTGGGATCTTTCCCTGCCTTTGGAATCAAGGTGATGGTTGCTTCAAGAAATAGAGAAGACATTTTAGAAACAGATATTGGCCATGCTGGCACTTGGACCCTTGGTCTTGTACAAGCCGAGCACTATCCTCACACTAGACACAAGCTCAACCAGCAGTGTGCAGTTTGTATTTGTAGCCCATCGCAAGCCCACCAACACTTTGAAGCACTCAAAGGTCAGTGATGGTCAGTGGCTACCACACTGCATAAGGAAGATCTAGTTACTAGGTTTGAGATAATCTTTCCTTAACTACACTAAAACAATACAGCATATGATGTACTAAGCCCACTGAGAAGCCATATTCTATTCATATACTAACCCTAATAAATGCTAAAAGTTATCAACTGGAATACTGAAGTTTGGTACATGTCACATAACTTTATATATAATAATCTTTTAAACTTCTGTTAAATATGATAATTTTGTTCTTTGAAAAGAACAAAATTTTACCAAGTTTTACCAAAATTTTACCAAGAACAAAGTTTTACCAAACTCAGTAGCACCAATATCACACCCTTTGGCTTCTTTGAGGACTTCTTATTTTGGAGTCACGAGGGTGATGGTCATTACCTATCAAACTTGGTAGTAAGGTTGGTGATTTACCTACTTCAGGACTCCATCTCTTAGAAAAGCAAATTCACATAGGAAAATAAATGGAGAAAACAGATGTGAGCTTACAAAGGGTTATAAAACAGAAAATGCTATCTAGAATTAATATGAGAAAATTTCTTAGTTGAAGAATTTTGATCTTTTCCTAGATTTGGCAAAGCGTCAGGCAGGCTTCTTCCTGATCTGTTTTGAGTAATTCAGTTTAGAAAACTTGTAACTGTCTGTACAGAGGCTGCTCTTTCAGATGTGTATCATTAAAGGTCCCTTTGCCAGTTATACAGCAGAGGAATAGAGATCTAGACTACCTAGGTGTCACCTCTTTGAAGTGTAATCATCAGGGATGTTACTTTTATCAAACAAAATGAGGACTCTGCAGAGGTCAGAGACTAGCATATGGGGACACCCCTGGGACTGGAAGCCCAGCAGAAAATTGGGGTAGAGTCAACTAGCAAGAAATGTGACTTGTTCTCTTTCTTCCTATCCCACTTAGCCTGCACATCTATCAACTTCCTCGCTCTTTTCAAGGAGTTGAGTGCAGTGAATTCAGATCTTTCCTATTGCAATTGATACAGTAGAAATATACCTTTCAACCTGCTGGATGTCAGATATGTCAAGGCTGTGTCCCCTGACATGGAAGAATAAATTATAAAGGACAGAAAAGGGTAAGAGTAGGAAAGTTTTACTGAGAGGAAGCTCTGGAGACACAAGGAGATATCCCAGAAGTGAGTGGCCACCAAGACCCTTTGTCAGGGTAATTTACACACCAAAGTCCCAATGAGTAGAACATGAGTCAAACTACACTCAAATTATAGGATTATAGTATAGTTGCTTAGCTAACATTAGTCCAATAGGGAAGCAGGTCACACAGCAAGAAGACAGGGAAACAACAACAAAGGTGTTTTGGGGAACAGGCAGGTCCAGATGCTGTGTTCCCCAACCTGGGTGACTGAAGCCTGTCTGGACTTTTTGGACATGTGCTCGCTTCAGCAGCACATATACTAAAGTTGGACTTTTCAGACCAAGTGGTACTAAGAATAATATGAATTTAAGTTGACACATAGCCCTTAAGGATCCATGTGGGTCTGCCTATAGCTTCTGTATCTTAAGGCCTAGTCTTCTGATGTACCTTCAACCATAATTCTGATGTTGTTACTTCTTTTCCTTTCTTTATTGAGATCCCAGTTCCTCTCAGAGTCTCTTTCTGTCATTTTGCTTCTTGTGGTACAATACTTTGAACAAAGTGCAGTTTTATGTATATCTGTGGGGTTTGTGCTTTTACACCACCTTAATTTTCTTCTCTGATCTATAGGAGTCTAGGTTTGAAATGCAACTCATTTCCTTGAATTCAGCACACACACACACACACACACACACATATATGGGTGTGTGTGTGTGTGTATAATTGAACTCCCAGTGGTTTGAAAGATGGGAGAAATCAATTATTGAATCTTTTCTTAAGTTTTGTATGACTTTAGAAGAGTTACTGACCCCTTCAGTATAGGATTTGCTCCTCTGAAAGATGAGAGGATTCAAAAGCTATTAATTTATCTAAGAATTCTGAACTTTTTAAATTCTATTCTTGATGGAGTCTATTGTATATCTAAACTATATCCATGTTTGTTTGTATCAATTATTTCATATCAAGTTTTGTACATGACTGTGCTTTCTTAAATCTGATGGACATTTTCACATTCACAACAGGAAATGAATGGAACACACAGATTCCCTGGGTGAAAACAAGGTACAAATTTCCTCTAGCTCTAAAGCAGCTGCTATCACAACTTGCTGACTTGCAAATCATTAGTGAATGCCTCAGCACATCTTTTAACTTGTTGACATTGTGCAAAGTCAGCTCTTGCACTGCCTATAATTGTTGGAATCATGATTAATTTTTGAGCATAGAAAATTATTTGATTAGTAGTATATGTTGCACAATACATTATATGACAATTATAAAGTATATATTCCAATTAAATTCTAACATAAATTAATAAAATATGCTAGTTTGCATAGTATATGTGATAATATTGAATCTACACTTGGGAAGTTAAAAATAGCACCATGCCTGGGGCACCATAGCTTTTATCAAAATGAATCTGGAAAAAGGAAAACTAATCTGATGAACATGTACTAGGCGCTAGTGATTCGATGTGCTTTATAATTACCTAAAAATCTTTTAAAGTTCAAAGCCCACATCACAACATAGAAACAATTGAATGGAAGTATTTGAGGATAACACACAGCCCTAGCTTTTTTGATGTTTTAGGTTATTCTAAGGTGCAGAAAGCATGAAAAACATGGTGCTCAATAATGTGTCAGGAATTTTCATGCAAGACTATATTTTAACATGGGACTTGTACTTGGAAGTGTCTAAGAAATATTTGTAGTATTCTTCATTGTATAATAGAGGAATGAGTGTGTCTTGGGGTCAGGAATACTGTACTTAGCCTTAAGAAGTTGTAATTTTTACCTTTTCAGCAATACAATTTTGGTAGAACACTTTTTCCTATGTTTGGGCCAAGTTACCTTGTCTTTTACAGGTATATGTGTAGATATTTTTCCTGTGTCCTTGCAACGTGACAATTGTGAGGAATGAGGTATCTGACATATTTTCCCTTTACAGCTGTATCATGCTTAAGTTGGAAGGAAAATAATATAGGCGGTACTCAGTTACATAATGAAAACCTAAGGTAAGTATGACCACAACTTGCTATTATCATCTGATGTCAATGTTAATCTTAAGCTAAACGCTGATCCTATTCTAAGACTCATGCATTCTAGAGCATGTGTATTGTTTCTACTCTCAGTGTTCAGAGCCCAAACCAAAAATGTAGAAGCCAAGTTTAGGACTTGGCTTACCTTATGAAGTGTTTTAAGCTCTCGAAAAATTTGCTCGAAAGCTTGAGTGAAGTATACTGTTGAATTTAAAAGGAGAAGCCACTAAATGGTTGGTCGCTAATGCGAGCTTTGGGAGAGCTTGTTCTCAACACCTTACGGCCCACAGACAGCACTTGAGTCGCCACCAGTGACAAATCTGTTTGGAAGAACATGCTACACTTGCACGGCTTCTTCAAAGAAATCAAAGCTACAGTGTCCCTGAGGAGCCAGGGCAAAGAAACACAGAGTAATGCTGCTCGACAGCTCCCCAGGAGCCGGGCTTCCTCAGTCCACACCTGGCTACACAGGGTTCTTGTCCACTAGTTGCTATGTCAGCAACATATCGAACAGCACCTGGTAAAAAATAAGCCCTAAAAGAATTTGCTGAACGAATAAGGAGGCCATTTCTGAGCCCAGCACCAACTGGCTGTATAATATTTACTTAAATATACCAGTACTGTGTACTTTTTACCATATTCAAGCAGAAGGGCTTTATATTTCCATAACTATAATATTCTTTTTCATCTGTAGCATCACAGTAACCCTTGCTTAGATTGTTAATACTGCGATGTTTTTAAATGTCAGGGAAAGGTGCTTTTACACATCATCTCATTTAAACATCATGATATTATCATTTGCATTTAAGAGAAGAAAACAAAGGCAATGGTATGAAAGAATTTACTCATGGCTACACAACCGGTACACTGTGACAAAGCTCCAAGTTTTAAGCCAAGGCTAATCTTAAGGTGTAAATATTTGCCCTGCATTTTTGAAACAAAAAATTTCTCCATGATCTTAAGAAATCAATATTTTCAAAAATAGTAAGCATGTTATAAGCTAATATTGATGATTAAAATACAGGAAAATTGCATGTATATCTACACATTTTATATTATATATTTAATATATAATCATAAACTCATTTTATATCATAATTTTTATCTTTCCTTTGTAATGAAGGGCTATAATTAAGGACTATTTCATCTACTACCTTCTCCACTATATTGACTTTGTATTAATGAAGTTACCTTTCTAAAATGTTTCAGATAGATTCTGCTTTTCATGTCATCTCAAAACCTCTAATTCATTAAAATTTTTATTTAATTTCTAAAAAATATTTACATGTATTTTTTAAACGTGTCTGCTTGACTTTGTTATTTTTCCTCTTAATTTGTATCACTGACTTTAGCTTAAATTTGTATATTGGGTTTCCTCTCTGCTTAAACTTACTTGAATTTGCTATTGTGCCCTGACTTTCAGCAGGCCCAAAGGCATCTTTAGTCCCACATTTCAGCACTGGATGTCATTAAACATCTCTGCAATAAAATGAGGCTTTATGGGACACTTATAGCTTCTCTACTCTGAGGGAAACCCATGAATTGATTAGTTACTTCCTGCCATCAGAAAGTCTTATTTTCTTATAAAGATACTAGAAGTGACATATAATGTAAAAATATAAATATACTGAAATAGAGCTAACTGGAAAATAATGATGTCACCTTAGCTAATTTCATTTCAATGTATTTCATATAATTATCTCCATAATAGTTCAAAAACTAGGATCTAGACATTTTATAGACATTAAGACTTAAGTGATCTGCAAGGATGGGGAAATAATGTAAGATGTTTCTCTAATCCTTTTTACAATTCTAAATAGATGTACTCTCTTATGTCTTTTCTGCTACAATGTGTCTTTGTTGCTTTGTATTGTTAACTTCTACGCCATTATCTCTCCCAAAAACAACTTGGTTTAAAGGTTTGAACGAGGCAAACCTTGAGCACAGACTGCATTTGAGAAGATACTTTCTGAGTGCACTTGAAAGAAAGACACCATTATAAACACCAGCAGCAACAATTCAAAGCCATGCCTTGATATCAACAACATTTTCCACTGAAGTTTTTCATTTTTACGTTGTAAAAGAGTTTATGTTGATTATTATGCTATAAATAGTGATAAGTATGGAAGATAAAAACAATACTTAGCATAAGGTAATTGATTTAAAAGATAGCTGTATATTTTCTAGATTTTGCAATAGAATATTATACAAATCTAGTTTTCATTAATTTTTTTTTCTTTAAATGTTTTTCACTGTGTGTTAATGAGCCCAAGAGATAGGGACACAAATGACAACTACCATCAGGGCCTGAGCAAACTGAGACAACCCCCCGGAACAAATGGGACTGCGGGGAGAAGAGGCTCACCGAAGTGTGCCTGAATGTCTGGGGTCCTAGGGGAGCCCAGAAAGTCTGCTCTGCTGTCATCACAGGCCTAGTTGAAAAGGAAAAACAAAGGCATGATCCAGGAAGCTTGGGATGCAAAGGAACTCTACTCCTCCTGATGTCAAAACCTAGTTGAAGTGGCAACCACATTGTTTCATGGCTTTATCGGCTCATCTTCACAAGGCCCCCAAAGTCCCCAGCAAAGTGCACATAATCCTCTGAGCTTGGGCACCTCCACAGCACCTTCCCACGGTGGAGCCCGTACCAATCAGAGAGAGCTTCTCTTTGTTCTTGCTAATGAGCTACACTCAATTGCTTCCTCAGGACTCTGTCCTCACCTTTCCTTCTTTGGTGCTTTCAGAACAAGAGACCAGGGTAGGGGGAGAAATTGTTTCAGTAGTGTACTTGTATATATTTTTTTTAATTTTAAGAACCATGTTTGAAATAAACATTCCTTATAATGAACTTTGCAAATTAGAAAACACAGGTTGAACAACAGAAATGCCAAGATTTAGGGAAATAAAGTTATGAGGATTACATCAGTGCCCAATGGTCCCACCTTGGGCTTTCTGGCAGTTAAGTGTGACCACTGGGGTGACAAGCTTATCTGAGCCAAAGAAAGAGAAAGTCTGCCTGGATTAGACATAATTCCCTCACTGAGGCACATTCTTTCCCTCAACTACAGATGAAAAGTAGAGAAGATCATGGAAATGGTAAAATGATCTTAGAGGAAGAGAGAGCAACAATGAAGCAAGAAAATTCTCATGTTTCAGAGGGTGCTCAGAATATGGAAATGAAGTCAGAAATGAAAAGAAATAATCAAACTTGAACTTGTGAGAGCTTAGTTTTTAAAAATGCTGTCCTCATAGTCGCCTTTGCTGGAATAAAAATGTATCTGTTGACTATCTAGCCCCAGCCTTCCCACCCTCTCGCTCCGCGATCTTTCTGCGAGTGCACACACTGTCTACACAGTCTGCTTCCTTCTCACTTCCACACCCCGAGTCTATCACACCCCATCACTGGACATTTGGCACACTGTAGAAGCACAGCCTTCACTTGCAAATGTTCCTTGACAGAATTCACCAGAAATAAGACTGCCATATTGAATTTGATTCAAATATGATTTTCATAAAATTGTTTTTATGATCATAAATCTACTCAAAATTCATATTTTCTTCTGGAAAAGAAATTGAAATTGATTCTAATCTGAGTGCTCTTCTCTTTTGTACTGCAATGTCTGTTAGCCCGCAGTTCAAATTCCATCTCTTCTCCAAAACTTGTCTAGTTCAATCAGCCCCAAATCAAATTGGCTCTTATGACTTTGTACATCATCATGTATTCAGAATGTATTTTACAGCAAGATTTTGCCTTCCCGTTTTAGATGCTGCCCAAATGAAGAGAGTATAATTTACATCTCTTTAGAACCAATTTTGTGACTCACTGAGGAATTGTCTTGTAAAAATTTGATGGCTACTTAGTTACTTCTTTGGGTCTCCTTTGTGAAAAAGCAAGAATTTTGAGTACATTTTTTTCATACCGACAACACTCCATATTAAATTCCCTCATCTATTCAAAAAATTTATTAAATACTAAGGTTGTAATAATATGCATTTATGCATAGCCTGAAGAATATACAGTATCTCCTTTATCTCCCTCCCTTTCTTCCTCTTTTCCTCTTCAATTTCCTCTTTCCCCTTTGTGAAGGGTCCTTAGGATCCAAATCAAGGCTTTCACAATGGATTATTTTTTAGTTTGAGACAGAGTTTTACTAAGATGCTGATTTTTCCAGGCCAGGCTTAAAGTTGAAGTCCTCCAGCTTCAGCCTCCTAGGGTGACAGAATTATAGGTATGTACCACCATGCCTGGCTGAATTTTTATCACGATTAAAAATTCTGATAGTTCTGCTATAGTACCACCATATCTACTATTTGAATTGTATATGCTATTGTATCTGCTATTTATATATGGGTATACAAATAAGGCACAAATGAGTCATTTTTACTAGGAATTAGGCTGGTAGTATACTGTGTTAAGTGACTGAATAATATTCAATATAAAACCGATAATATTCAATATATGGCTCAATATTCACAGTTTGAAGATAGGCAGGGCCAGGTTTAAATTTGCACTTCAAAATCTACTGGTTATGTGATTTTTTTTTTTTTTTGAGACAGGGTCTTACTTTGTAGTTCAGGCTGGCTCTGAGCTCACTATGTAGCCCAGGCAAGCCTTGAACTCAGCAATCCTCCTGCCTCTGCTTCCCCAGTGCTGGGATGACAGGCATGAGCCACCACGCCCGGCACTGTGGTATGTGGTATTGATTGCTGGTGGGCGTGAGTCTTCACACCCAGCATTGTATGTGGTTACCAGGGATTGAACTCAGTACCTTGCGTTTGTGAGGCAAGCACCGGAACCACTGAGCTAACCCTCCGGCCCTGGTTATGTGATTTTTAACTGTTATTTAATTTCTTCAAACTCAATCTCATCTCAGCATATAGAAAAATAACATAATAATGACATTCTCAGAAGATTTTAATAAATTTTATTGAATATTATTTGTTTAAATTCTCAGTATATTAGTTGCTAATTTCTATTTCCTACTTGGAGATATCAAATAATAAAATTGTCTGAAAGATCTTTGGAGTCAACTGTTCCGTGTTGCCCTGTTTAAGAGTTTCAGTCAGTAACAAATTGTATGATGTCTTGGGAATCAGTCACCATCTTCTACCTTCCTTTTCTTCATCTGGTGAAGTTTTCCTACCTTATTTGGTTGCCATGGCAACTGGGAACATAAACTCAGCTGATCTTTGGAAAGGATCGAGTGCAGTGATTGTGCTCAAAATACCAGTTTCTTCCTTGCTTAGAACTAAACCATAAAGTGCTCTAGAGGACATTTTAATTTTAATTTTTAAAATCCAAGACATAATCTAAAACAACTGCTACTTACCCTTGAAACTTTTATAAAATATCTACTGTATGTGGTTTGGCTGTGTGGGGCATACTTGGCTCAAACCTCAGACTATAGAAGCAAAACAAACAGAGAGAGCCCCAATTTAGCCACCCGCTGGCCAGTTGGCCTTCAGCAGCTCTATTATAGTAGTGCCTTTTTTTCTTTAAATGTAAAACCTGAGGTTGAAAACATTTGCCTCACAAGGTTGTTACACAGACTCAGATCATTCACCCACATTACTTACGTATCTAGAAAGTAGTAAGCATTCTCCTAGTGGCAGAGTTTATTTCTCTGTATCAGGTACTACCATGTGTTGTTAAGTGGCCACTATACTCTCTGAAGTGGAACTTTTCTTGCCATCTCCAGAGAAGAGAATTTGAAGCAAAACAGCTTCGGTGGGTCCAGAGATTTAGCTCAGTGGTTCCAGCGCCTGCCTAGCAAGCGCAAGGTCCCTGGTTCTATCCCTGGTAACCAATACAATACAATGCCAACTGTGGTGACTCATGCCCACCACCGGCAATCAGTACCACATACCACAAATGCTGAGTTTGGTGACTCAAACCTGTAATCCCAGCACTCAGGAGACAGAGACAGGAGGATTGCTGAGTTCAAGGCTTGCGTGAGGTACATAGTGAGCTCAGAGGCAACCTGAGCTACAGAAGTGAGATCCTGTCTCAAAAAATAAATAAAAAGCTTTGGTGGCTTTTCTAAAACAAGATGGTGGCAAAGGAGATCTCAGAACCAGAAGTCACCTAGGTTCCTCCATATTTAATTACAAATACTCCCTATTTATGATGCATTTTTTCCTGGGACACCCTTACATATTAAACTGTACAAGACTGTTTTCCACATATGTATAATAAACTCCTTATATGCTCAGGTTCCTGTGTCAGTATCTCTTTCAACTCAGATTTATACCACACGCTCTGATTTGGGGGTGAAATGTCTGCGTTAAAGAGGCAGAGTCTTATGGGGCAGAGTTTGGTCACAATGCTCCACAAAGGGAATTTGAAGACTCCTTACCTTCCTCTCTTAGTCTTTGTTCTATGAACAACATGACAAGTATTTTCCCCACTGAATCTGCTGATTTGCTGTGGAGCCAAAAACAATGAGCCAGTGGACCAGAGATTGAACTTCCAAATTTTTAAGGGAAAAATAGCTATCTGTTATTAATCAGACTTTACTTATTGGATATTGAAATGAAAAGCTGATTAACACATCAGATTAGTACTAAACATCATAAAGATGTGAGGGAAGAGAGTAACACTGGAATATTTATCCTAACAATGGAAGCTGTGTGTGTGTGTGTGTGTATGTGTGTGTGTGTAGAGAGAACACGAGCGAGAGAGGTGGGGGGAGAATAGTATAATGGAGTTGCATGGCTGATTATCAACTCACTCAGTGCTATTTCATCCACACTCTCCAATCCTCTGAAAGTACTTTGAAGTAAATTCCAGACAGAACAGAATTTCAGGTCTAACCATTTCATTTAGAAATAGTTGCCCTTCCTTTGACAAACCATGCCTGTCATACATAAAAATTTTAAAAAATGCTTTGCTGCAAACAAATTACAAATCAATACAGTAGCCACATTTCTCTGACTGTTTTGATATTTCAAGCTTTGGCTTGCTTTATGCTCTAAGCAAATAAACTCCATTTTAGAGATTTTGTTTTCATCTCAAGTTTCCATAATCCAACAATCTTCTTTTCCTTTCCTTAGTAAAAAGAAAAAGCAAAAAGCTGTTAAATCTTGCAGGTGGATTGTACACCTATCAATAGATAATGGAATAAAGAAAATGTACTATTCATATGTAATGGAATGCTACCCTGTTTTAAAGAGGGAAAATCTGAAGCATTTTTAGGGAAGTGAATGTGCCCTTACTCTGAAATTTTAAGTGAACTAATTCAAACACACAAGCTTAAATAGTGCATAACTTGTCTTATATGAGAAAGCCAAACTATAAATAATATAAAGAGCAAGTGTATAGATAATACAAAATAAGAAAATAGATCTTACTACATGGGATCCAGAAATGGAGAGAGATGGAAGGGAAAAAGAAATAAAAAGAATTGATATATAAGTACAGGTACTGCTCACCATATGAATGTAAATAATCATACACTTCAAACATATACTAACAGAAATTTAATTTAATTTAAACAAAGAGAGTAGAAAGAATTTTATGTTCTCTAGAGTATGCTATACTGTAGATATATTGCTTTAACTTGGCTTATGGAACCTTTGTAGCAATTCACAATGGCTTATAAATTAGCCATTCAATTTGGATGCTTAATTGTATTCAGGTTTGATTTTTTAGTAATAAATATCTTTGCAATAATGGTTTATTTGTACTTTTTTGTTTGTTTGTTTTTTGAGATAGGGTCTCGCTTTGTAGTTCAGGCTGGCCCTGAGCTCACTGTGTAGCCCAAGCAAGCCTGGAACTCAGGAATCCTCCTGCCTCTGCCTCCCGAGTGCTGGGACTACAGGTGTGAGCCACCACGCCCGGCACTGTGGTATGTGGTATTGATTGCTGGTGGGCGTGAGTCTCCACGCCCAACATTGTATGTGGTTACTGGGGATTGAACTCAGGACCTTGCGCTTGCAAGGCAGACACCAGAACCACTGAGCTAACCCTCCGGCCCTATTTGTACTTTTTAGACAACTGTAAACTTTCTGTTCAGCGTAGTTCAGAATTCTATTTTTGGTTGTTTTTAACAATATGTTGAAAACAGCATGGATGCCATCATCCAGCAAGAAAAGTGTGATTTTGTCATTTCTCTCAGAACACCGGGATTTCTAAGAAGCCCACTACTTTCCATAGTTCCAAGCTCTGTTCACTTGAAGGTAAGTAAATACTTAATGGTCAAATATTAAAGAATGAGATGAGCCTTTCGGATTTGAAGTTCGGAAGGAATCTATCTGAAGGCTCATTTTTGTCTCTTTGCTCACTGGGCAAAGACATTTATTAAAACTAGAAGAAAACTGCATGAAGTTGCCTTTTTGTGTAAGTCCCTGGAGTAGAGAGAAGGGGGTGGGCCTCACAGGGCCTCACGGAGCCAGCGCGGCCCTGCACCTTCTCTGTCCAGCCGCATGCCTGAAGTGCTTTTGCCTTCCATGCGTTCTCTGAACAAGGGGGAAAAGAAGACACTTTTTCCCTCTTCAGCACCCACACTGCAAACGTGGAGTCGCCTCATCGTAGGGCACGTTCCACGAAGGGCCGGAGTAAAGAGGATTAAGAAATGATGATAAAACTAGGGCTTAACTACCCAGATGTTTAGTACCTGATCTCAGTGCCTTGGATTACAATTCAGAGCAAACAGAAAGCAGTTCAGAGCGCAGGACCTGTGCTGAGTGTATTCTATTCAGTTCACTGACAGCAATGAACTGGTGTGTCGACTGCGAGTCAAAGCATCCCAGAGTGACTCCGGGATGGGCGGAGCAGAGGGCATCTCGGTCAGCTGCTAGTGCATCACAGGAACAGGGTGGGCGGCGGCATCTCAAGGCCAGGAAGCGGAAGCACCAACCCAAATCCAACGTTCTTCCTGAATATTTGAACTATGTCAGGACTAAGTCTCTACCAATAATACATTAACTACGATAACAAATTCCTTTTTACCAAACAAAATTCATGCAAGGGTAGATGAGTTAAATCTTAACAGAAGCTTTGGACCTTGGTGGAGGCCACCAAGGCTAAAATTATCATGGAATTGCAAAATAACCGAAGATAATGTGAAAGAGTTACAAACTACCCATTTTATATGTAACTAATATAAACAAGTGCAAACATTCCACAATCTGTAATGCAATTTATAACAAACAGAATGGTTGTTTTCACAACAGTAAATTTATAGATGTAAAAACTACTGGTCTTACAGAAAATTTTAGACAATATATTTTACCTCAGAAATTATAATTATTAAATGGAAGGCCATCTACAAAGCAGCTATAGAGTACTGAATATGATAGGACACGTAAACCTTTTGAGATATCTGGTCATTGCATTAAATCTTTAGTAGTAATAAAACAATTATGAAGTGATTTGTTGGTGGTGAAGTATTTTATCTTAGGAGGATTATAATGTCCTTCTGAATATGTAGATATTTGGAATAATATTTAACTGGTTAATTTTACACATTTTTCAATTTATACATTTTGGTTGAGTCCTGTAACGATCAGTATTTTTTTTTTTTTTTTTTGAGACAGGGTCTCGCTTTGTAGTCCAGGCTGGCTCTGCGCTCACTATATAGCCCAGGCAAGCCTGGAACTCAGCAATTCTCCTGTCTCTGCCTCCCGAGTGCTGGGATTACAGGCGTGAGCCACCATGCCCAACACTGTACTATGTGGTAATGATGGCTGGTGGGCGTGAGTCTCCACGCCCAGCACTGTATGTGGTTACCAGTGATCGAACTCAAGACCATTGCGCTTGCAAGGCAGGCGCCGGAACCACTGAGCCAAATCTCCAGCCCACGATCAGTATTTTTAAAGTTCCTGCTCTTAAAAGAATTTTCTAGGTTGAAACCTAAGAGGAAAATGTAAGCGCATGACAATCTCTCTTGATGTGACTCTTCTTTGTAAAATAAAGAGCTACAGATGCCCATGGCTAACTTTAATGACCTTTCAATTAGTAATACATTTTGGTTTTTGGAATTTGTTTCCTTGAGACAGGAGAGTATGCCAAGTAAAAATTATTGATAATGAGAATAATATGAAATTTTTGATTAATAAGATCTAAAGTTTGTGAAGTTATCCTTCTGTGTATTTGGTAATTATAAAATAGCAAGAAATTTTCCTTTATAGGTGTGAATGAGATATACTTTCTAAAAGAAGTCAGGCTGTGATGTTGAGCCAAAATCCTGAAACTTTCCAACTAAACTTGTTTTGCAGAAGAAATAGTCAAAAGAGAAATCAAACCATTTGAAATATAAAAATGCCTCATGCATAGACAGGAAAATAATACACATCCCTCCTTACAAATTCCACTTATTCTTTGTGACACACTCTATACAGCCCTTTTTTCAACATTCTGCCAGTAATTAATATTTACAGAGTAATGGGATAATCCTTTTGCCACTAGATATTATATATGTTGTGTTAAGGAAATAATAAAATTAATAATTATTTTATTCTAACTCTACACATAAATTCTGCTGGTAAATTTTCTTCTTATTATATGGGTTCACCTTTCACTTACATATCCAGACATTCTTCAAAATATAGTAAATCTAGTCAGAGACTTATTTTACAAAATATTATTTGATCTCTATTGGAAGAAACCTACCTACATTAATTATCACAATTTAATTAAATCAAAACCATTTACACTTTAATTTCAAATTGTACTGCTTCATAATTAACCCAAATAGAGGGTATCATAATTAATTTTTCAGGAAACAATTTCACTGCATAAAGTTAAAAATCAATTAATATGTGTATTTAATTGCCACTAGTGTTTTGAAAAATTAATTTGTTCCCAAACTTTCAGAGCAGCAGAAATTTCATCAGTGTCAACTCAATGTCAAGTAATTCACAAGTAAAACACAGAGTGAATTTAATTACTGTAATTGCTAAGAATATAATTATGTTTCTATTTAACAGTTATTGTTTGAGTTTTCCTTTCTCATTTTTAAGGGATAACCAGACAGACACTGGAATATTTTACTGATTTTTCTAAATATAAAATAGAGGCTTAATGTGTATCAATTTAGCTAATATTAGCGATATCCTATTCCTTAAAAACACAGAAGAGTTTTTAAAAAATAATTTTACTGTTTTATAACTTTGTAAGAAGAAAATGCTCTTCACAAGCATGAATTTTCTTCCAAGTTTTAGAACCTCGGATTTGTAATCTGAGTGCTAGGAATACAACTGACCAGGGCATAAAACCTCCAGTCATGTTGAGGAGATTCCCAAAGTAGAAGGATTTTTGAGCTGGTTTTGAATGGACACTTGAAAGATTTCCAAGTAACAGGGAACATATTCTAAAAATGGCCTCTGCTCAGTACCTCAGTAATAATTGCAGGAATAACATACTAACATGTTCCCAGTGTCCTCTACTGCCCAGTAAGGAAGAAGTCAGGAGTTTCTTGTGCTCCCAAAGGAGAAGAAAGTACACGAAGAGCACCAAGCAGAAGAGGCTTTGGAACTTCTGTCCACTAAGGGGACTTGAAGCACGGGACCTTGTGCCTTGACTAAGAAAACCACCAGTTAGTGACGTGTCGGTCTGAACATGACCTACTTATTCTCAGGTCTCAAGGAGGGATTTTCGGTTAGGAGGAGTAACAGTTGTTCTTAGTTAAGGAGAGAGAGAGAGGGGGAGAGAGAGAGAGAGAGAGAGAGAGAGAGAGAGAGAGAGAGAGAGAGAGAGAGAGAAATGTTCATTTTTCCTTATTCTGTGTTTGCTGTCTAAACATCCATGCCTGTTGGAGAAATAACTGTAACCTGGAATTCTGGATGAACAATTAGAGAAAAGAAAAGAGACAGAGAAGGATCCAAGGGGGGTCTGGGGACAACAGCAGCACCTTCTGTACACAGAGATGTTGGTAAAAAGTTTGTGAGCCACTATTAGAACACAGTCATCCACGTTTTAATTTATGACCTTTCTTTTTTATTTGCTAATGATCGATCCGTGTCCCGCATTCCCAACACCAGTCCCAAATCTTAGGTACACAGCATCGTCTTTGGTGATTTATAAAGAGAAGAAATCAGAGCAATTCCAATCAGCACAATATATTATAAAAGTAGAAGAATCTTGCTTGATTTAGCCTGGAAAATCAGAATTTAGCTGGGTTCAGAGACAGAGGTAACCCAAAGCTCTGCGCATTCAACAACTGTCCTTTGAGATACGTTGAAAATAGGGCCGTCATTCAAATTTATTTAAATTTCAATGCCTTGTAACTTGCAACTTCATCCAAAATATGGCTGCACATCACCAAGTGGCTACAATTTGGTTCTGTGGAGACAGAACACAAATCTAAGTATGTGATTTCAAATAATGATAAATACTATGAAGGAAGATAAGGGTGATCAAGAAGGGTTAGACATTCTTGGTAGTCCCTCAGCCTTATATAAATTTAGCTTCTCCACATGTTAAGTTACACAACAATAATATTATTAGTAAATGTTATATTTCACACACAAAAGATCAACTTTAGTTCTCGAATACAGAACTCTACCATACTTAATAGGTATCAAAATCTTAAAAAAAAAAAATCTGGACCTTCATTCCATGTTGCCATGATTTTGTGGTTTTCTTTTGGGAACTTTTTTTTTTCTTTCTGTTGGTGCTGAAGTCTAAACGCATGCCTTGTGTGTGACAAGCCCATGAAGAAGCCTTCCACTACCCCTGCAGCCCTCTTAATCTTGTAATAATTCAGAAGCATCTCCTTGGGTGTCAGGGATCATTTCTGAAATATACTGACCTATATAAATAATAAATTATTAATTAATAAAAGAAGTTGCTGACCAAGACAAAATTCGTTCACAAAACTTTTGGAAGGCACAGGCCCTGAAAGCTGGATTTAGACAACTGTCAGTGCCACTTACAGGGCACTGAATGGGATTCTTCTCCAGCCTAAGGGTAGTTCTGTTGGGCCTCACAGGAAGTAAAATGGAGGAATCAAGAATGAACCCTAAGTTTATGCGAAAGACTCTACATGTTCGTCTGGCTTATTCTCAAAGTTACTGGTCTGGTTGAAAAGCTCAACAGTAGATTCCTAATGATTTTGATCTTGAGGTCCTGGTCATAAATGGTCCTATAGTAACACTTGAGTCAAGAAACATTTTTTGCCAACCAATAACATGTCACTTACCACTCTCTCTGTGCTCCTCCATTCAAAACTTAGACCCTTGGCCAACTTGGGGAGGTGACTGAAACTTCTATCATGGCTTCTACCACTGAATCAAATCTCACATACTCGCCCCCCTTACCCAGGGGATTACAGAGAGCCACATCACTGTGCTAAGTGGTGTTTTGCTTTAAATTGGGATGCATAGAGATGGGGTGGGGTTCCTTCTTTTAATATTCTGGGGTTTTTGAAAGCTTTTTTTCCTCATTAAGGTTCAGATATTTATAGCTAAGCATTTATTTCATGATCATATATTTCTGCAGGTTTTCCTTCCCCAGAGCAAGGAAACATCTGGTTTCTCCCTCTCAGTATTACAATTACATATTTACTCAGCTAATATTTACTTCTATCTTCCTTTAAAATGACAACCCAAATGCCCATCAACTTTAAACTGGATAAAGAAATGTGTTTTTTTGAATAAAATGGAGTATTACTCTGCCATAAAGATGATACTTGAATGTATGTACCTTAAGGACATACTCATAAGTGAAATAAATAGGTCACAGGTGTGCAAATATTATATATTTTCTCTGATATGAGGTACTTAAGTTATGAATGTGTTCTACAATGCATGATTGATACTGTGAAATAGTAAATATTAAAAGGGTCATGGGGCTTAGGGGTAAATAATGAAAAAAGAAAAAACTGATGTTAAAAAAAGGAAACAATGCTTATGTATATAGGAGTGCAGGGAGGTAGGGTGGGTAAGGGGAGGGGAAAATGAGAATTAAGTTGTGTCATATACTGGTACAAATTCTCAATGTGGAGTGTAATTGTGATGTGTATATATAATGTACCAATAAAAAAATAAATAAAATAGGATTTCAGTTGATTAAAAATGTTACTTTTCTAGTATTAGTTCTATAGGTTATATTGTAGGTTACTGCATGAAATGAATGAAAGTATTGCTAGATGGTTGTATATATATACACACATATATTATATAATAGATATCTAATTATATATTATATATAATAAACATACATTGTATACAAACAGTATCCCATTTGAAAAATATCTCATCAATGATGCATTCTGAACATCTCTGTAAATGAGTGGCATATTTCTGTAAGTGAATAAATCACTAATAAAGATTAAAGCAAAAAGACATTAAAATGCAGATCCCTTTTACTGTGGTAAAATTTATGCGAAGATCATATAATCCAGCTTCAAATGAAAGTTAACTAGGTGTTATTAATATATGAAAATATTAATCAGGAGCATCAGCTTGCCCTTATTTTCTGCAGTACTAAAATCATAAGGCATCATTATTCTTAAAGTGTGTGCGGTTAGAAAGGGTCCTCATCATGTCACTGCTTTCAATATATGCAGTAAAGAAAAGTGACTTCCCAACTGTGCTCTAGTCTCTTGTCAGAAACATGAAGAAGATGTTGCAAAGGAATGAAAGTATTCACTAACGCAACATATCTGACACGTAACAGGAAAGTAGTGCAGGTAGTACAAAATCATCAATATTTAAAGACCCAAGAGCACCAACTAACAAAGAGAAGAGAGTGAATATCTGTAGATAAATGTTTTTTCCCAGCTGTTCAACAAAAGCAATGTCAAATTGTACAGAATAGAATAGGCCTCGTTAATGTAGAATCACTTTGTCAGGAAAAATACAAATATCCTTAATTGCAAATTCTTTCTAATTAAATTTCTGGATTCCAGTTATAGGTTTTCCATTGAGAAAATATGATCTAATTCATATGTGCATCCAATACCTAACTAGCATGCTTTCAGTAGCAAGAAATAATGACAAGAAGGCATCTTTAATTATCTACATTTAGTGACATGAGCTATGCATTTCCATTTAATCTTTTTAACTTTTCAGTTAAGTATCAATCTCACCAAAAAACAGAAGGCTTATTTTCACATCTCTAAGAGCTTTGAACCTATATGATTTTATTTAAGATAAATTTCTATTTGAAGTCAGTTATTATAGTAGTCTTGTGCATATTTGTAATTCTTGTATAAAACTAGGACCTATCTGCACTGGTATATTGAGAATGGTTTTTATCCTCACATTCAATTTTTATTTATTGACTTTTATCCTGGGTCTTACTATGTTGGCTAGACTGAGCACAATTCTTGGGCTTAAGGCATCAGCCTCAGTTTTCCAAGCATCCAAAATAAGAGGCATCTGCCAAGCTCAGATTTTTAAAAATTGTGCAAAGAGCTATTGAACATGCCTTTATATCATGTTAACCTGTCATATTGGTTTCTGAACTGAAGAACAAAATAAATTTGCTACTTCTATGTTTAGACATGGATTTAATATCAAATAAATAATTTTATCCATACTTGAGTAAGTTTTAAGCGAGGATGGCAGAAGTATGTATCAATAATAGCTCCTTTAATTCATCTTACAGATCCTGTTAAATTATTTTGTTGTTGTAGGAAATAGGTGTGTATATTATCATGTCACTTCTTCAAGAAACAGTTCCATCAGTCGTGTATCACATATAGAGAATTTCTCACATATGCAAGCATTCTGCTTCATTTAATAAAAGCCATCCTTTGAAACACAAGAAATAAACTGGAAATCCCAGTGCTTGCTAATCCTTCCTCAGACAAATGCTAATTTCTACACATAGATGAGAGCATTTGAGAAAAGAATAGATCAGGAAAGATGCTTAAAAACATTAAATGTAAGGTGAAGTCTGAAACTGAGAATTAGGCAAAGGAAGAAGAAGAAAAGAGAAAACCGATGCAGTTTTTGAAAAAGTAAGTAACAGCAAAGGCAGAGACAATGATGGCACATGGAGAGGAGGTTAAAAGATTTACTAGGTCCAGATAAAAATGGAAGAGTGTGAGAGAGAGGCTGGAGGATGAGGAGGAGAGCAGATGAAGGTTAGCAAATGGGTCTCCCTTGCCTCCTGTGCCGTGGCGGCCTCTGTCTGTAGCTCACAGCACCCTTCACCCCGGGGCCTCCTGTCAGTCCTCCAGTCCTCAGCGAAACACTCCAGGCAGTAGTGAGTCATTTATCTAAAAGTCCTATGACGTCCAAGTCACACGTGCTATTTCTGCAAAGGAAAGTGGAACTACCCTGAAGAAACAGAGAATGTGAAAATGGATGGGAACCAAGATCAGCCTATTGTTCTAGGAAAAACAATGTGCTTAATGAGTCAACAATGTATTGGCAAATTGCTCAGGACTGAATATCCTCAGTTGCCTCCTCAGAATGCATACGACAGAATCCTAGTGCACCCTATAGGTCAAGTATTAAAGTAGATAATGAAGGTTATAGTAGATCATGAAGTGGGTTCTCATCAAATATAACCAGTATCTGGTTTAAAAAATAGATAACATTTTCTTGAAGAAAAAGGCTGCGGGGCACGTCTGCTAAAGGGAAGTCTACGGGGAGAGGCAGCATGAGGTCAGCCATCCGCAAGTCAGTCGGGCTTCAAAAGAAAAGGACTTTGGAGTACCTCGATTTTAGACTCCTAACCTTAGGACCTCAGAGAAAGAATTTCTGTTTTTTAAGCCACACAGTCAATGGCATTTTGTTATGGAAGCCACAGCAAATGGAAGAAGTGAGGTAAGATTAGAAGTTGTCCCAGCAACAGAGTTGAGGCACAAATGAAAACCGTGACGGAGGCTCTAGCAAGTGGGAAGATAAGCGTTGCTGGTGGTTGAGCAGACGCAGCTCACTGCCAGGACACTTGCCTTTTAGAACTCAGGGTCACTAACGAAGAAAGGGAGGACTCGATTGTTCTCTGAATTTCAAAATGAAATCCAGCCAAGAATAACTCAACACAATCTTGACAATATACGGCAAGGTTTGCTGATGTGAAGATAAACTGCTCCATCACATCCTTGAAGTAAGACTTCAAGGAGTGGGAAACACTAAACTGTAGCAGCCAGACTCTTCCTCTAGCCTCTGGTTGATGAATGAAAAGTTGCCTGAGCTTGTCTCTGCTTCACAAGAAAATTACACAAATGTATAAGGATGCTTATTGGTAGTATCTGAATCAATCATGTGGTAATGTGAAGTAAAGATTACAACTAACACTTATCAAGTAATTCTATGAAATGCATGTCATTACTCTCTGTACTTTGTATGTATAGAAATTAAGACAGAGAATTTAAAGCTTGTTTCTGTATGTACAGTTAGTAATCATCAAAGCTCTGAAAGCCAGGCTGTTTAGTTCCGGAGTTTACCACTTTGAAAGAGTTCAAAGAGTCAAGAGAGTTTGGGACTGGTAGTGGATAGGGAAACATGCAACAAAGAGAAAAGAATATCAAAAATGTAACATCCTCCTCAAAAGTTGTTGTGCAGATTTTCCCTGAAAATAGTAAACAAATCTGCCATGACATGAACCACCAGAAAGACATAAACCATAGAATAATAGAATAAAGACATAAACCATAGAATAATAAAGACATAAACCATAGAATAATAGAATGAACAAGAGCATTGGATGATTTTAGAATAGTTAGCTTTAAAAAAGTTAACCGATAGTAATTTAGTAAGAACATCTATTGACTAATATTTGATTTATAGGGCTGGAGATTTAGCTCAGTGGTTCCACCGCCTGCCTAGCAAGCCTAAGGTCCCTGGTTCAATCCCTAGCAACCACGTACAACAATACTGGGCGTGGTGGCTCATGCCCACCAGCAATCAATACTGCACCCCACAGTACTGGGCGTGGTGCCTCACACCTGTAATCCCAGTACTCGGGAGGCAGAGGCAGGAGGATTGCTGAGTTCGAGGCTTGCCTGGGCTACATAGTGAGCTCAGGACCAGCCTGAACTACAAAGCGAGACCCTGTCTCAAAAAAAAAAAAAAAAAAAAAAAAAAAAAAAAAAAAAAAAAAAAAAGATTTCTAAAGAAAGCCTAAAAGTTAATTAAATCTTTAATACTTCAAAAATGCAATGTATAAAAATGTATAAAGTACAGTATACATGGTTGGTAACCCCAGAAAAGATGGCATACTAAGAATGTAACTCTATGGTACAATATCTTTTCATTTATTTAGAAGGATTCTAGCACCTCATAATCACGTGCAAAGAAGAGACAATGGACTCATTTCTGAGAGTCGTTGTGACTAACATCTGGGCCCTAGAAGCTTCATGAATGAAAGTGCGCAGTTGCGGACAGACCGGAAAAGTGAAAACGGAAGTGAGGAGCCAGACTGGGTGCAGCAGCGAAGAGAAAGCCTGAAGGGTATGTGCGCTCCTATCACTGGCTTCTCGGTTTTCTCCTTCTTTCCATTTCATCCACCTATGGAGACTTACATTTTCAAAAGACAGCCTCTAGCATAGCAAAATATTTTTCTATCTTATATCCACAAATTTTCCTTAGTATTCCAGATAAATTTTCACGCAAAACTACACATACGGCAACATTTTCATCTGGGGCATTGGCCTCCTTTCACTGAAATGGGCCAATTAGAACGTTTCACATGAACACTATATGTTGCACTGATTTAAAAAAAACTGATATTTTGTTGCTATAATAAATCATTTACTTGCAACACTGCAAAATGAGTTAGTAAAACCCAACAGTATGAAGCAATGAATGGAATGACTCGCTTTCAATGTATAAACCAAACTGCACAAGCAGAATGTCAAGTAGAATGGTACGAAAAAAAACTCACACTTATTTCTCCATCACTTCTTAGCTTTTGGAAGGTTTGGCTGTGAATATATGCATGTGAAAATAGGAAGTCAGAATTGCTCTCTCGGGCCCCAATTTCCAAAGTGAGTCTAGAGAACTGGTATTTTTATAGAGCCCTGATATGCTTGCAAAAATATAATCAATGTGATTCCAATGAGCATTATCTGCAATCTTTACCTTACACATAAAACTAACGATGATGATGATTAAAACATTAACGTCTATCAATGTTTAGAAATCCTTAGCGAGTATTGTATGTGGTAGTTACTGTGCTCTGTTTTGTGTTTCTTAATGACTTTTCAAAGTATTGGAAGGGAGGAAAGGAGATATTGAAGAATTAGTAAGAGGTAAAGCTAAGCATCTAAACAAGGTGTCGATATTAATGCAGTTAAAGCCAGGATTACCAAGTAGATAACAGAATAAACTCAATAATTTCAATGTATCTTTTTGCTCAGAGTTCAAATTTAAATTTTCAGCCCTGATCCACCTCTACTTCCAATTCTGGTGTAGCATATCTGAAGCAGTAACTGAAGATAAACACTTAGGAAGACTCCCAGGTGTATTCTGATATGCATAGTCTGGTGGAAGAACTAGTATTCCAAAGGGCACTCTTTTGTGAGGTGCTCTAGAAAGTATGCTAGAGGTCACAGGGTTCAGAAGAAAAAGGAAAATCAAATCCTTGATGAACTCACTTGTGGTGAGGACTATCAAATTAGTTTTCCTTAAAAGTTCTAGACTTTTTCAACCTCAGCAAGACAAAATCCAAATAATAACTTCACTGTGACAAACTGCAAACTTCAAGCACCTTTTGAAGTTTACAAATGATGACATATTGTTCATACTGAAGTTTTTTGATATAAAAGAGAGTGCCTGTTCTGATTTCTGTGATCTTCTTCATTCTAGCATCCTATCCACTCAGCATAGGAAGCTTTGAATGTCACAGAGCCATGGAATATCACCTTGAGAATTATGTAATGCTAATAAACTTTGCATAATACTTATAACTTAGAATATATAGGAAGAGCCCGTGCAAGTTACAGAGCCCTCGGGTGTGATTCACAACTAGCTAAAGTAAGAAACTTGGCCAAACCAGGAAAATGCTAAAGAAGAATACAGTGTTTCTGGAATAATCTGTAACTTCCCCAGGTGGAAGCAACACCAGATATTAAAACATTCCACTCAAACAGAGATACAGTCCCAAAGCAGCAGAAGAACAATGGGAAACTTTCAGAGAAAATAACAGGGATCACTATTTTGTTCCAGGACTGAGGGATGCTTACCACTGAAATTTCCACTGTTTATTTTAGAGCTCTCTGACACATTGAGTGATTCCTCAGTAAATTTTAGCTTCATTTTCCTTTTAGTATCCTATCCTCATTTTCCACAATATGTAAATTGAAAACATGAAAATAACACCTTAGGTGTGATCATTGGTGGAGTCACCATAAGTTATGCCAAGATCATAGGAAATCGTCAATGACAATTTAATTAGAATCAAATGAAATACTTAAAATTCCATGATTCACTATCAAAGAGTGTATAATCATTCAGAGATGATGGAAGAATTCCATTTTATGTTATACGTGATAATTAAAATAAAATAGCACAGCAATTATTCCCAAGACTCTGAAATGTCATATTACAAAGAAATAGTCAAGCCTTATAAGGTCAGAACTATTTTATTTTAGAAGTCTGGTGTCAGTATAATAAAGACTAGTTAAATCTTTTGATAATAAGTTTAAAATCAGCTAAGGTTCAATTTATGTCTTACAAAGTTTTCAAATTAATAATGCATAAAATGAAGTCACATTCTGAGGCTGAATTATCCAGATAGCTTATAGTAAAAACTATGTACTCTGGGGACACAGTTTATGGTGCTGATGTCTGGCTTCTTTATTTGCTAATTACATGATCCTGGAAAAATGAGATAATAATCATATATAGTACTGCACAAATTAAATAGTACAATAATGCATATCATTTAGTTAGGGTAATAGAACTTAAAATTTAGTACATGTCCTCTCATCTATAAGACCTCATGAATGTTAAATATTTTCATAACTATTGATATAAGTATTTTTTCAGAGTTTGACAACATTGGCATAAATTTTTTGATGCTCAAACAGAACAAGAACTTGGGAAAATTCTGCTATCCAATGCTACACTTTAGATATCATAAAAACAGTTTGACACCCAAAATGTACGTATGTCAAGAAACTTACCAATTTTGTTCTGAAAATTATGAGTCCATTGATGTTAAAGGAAAATCTTTTAACCTTTGTCAGTAACATGAAGAAAAGATACCGCTACCAATTTCTGTATTTTTGTGTAAGTACCTAAGAATAATGAGTTAATACATTAATATTGAAATATAGAAAACTTTAAGGGTTATATTGGAAGTTGTGCTGCTGGTTCCCCATCTACAGTGCAATTTGTCAAAATATTAGAATTTAAAATCTTTGATGTGATTAAATTTTTAACTCATTGATATTTTTATGGACAAGTGGGACAGTCTATCCTGAAAAATTTCCATCTTCATTGAACAAGGCTGGAAGTTATATCATTAATGACTTTTAAATCTTTTTAGATATATCTGTAATGCAAAGAAAATTAGCAAAATACTGACTTACAAATTAAAATTTCAAAGAAGAAAATGCTGCACAAGGCATTAAAAGGAGAACATTATCAGTAATTTTTCAAAGAAGAGAAACAATAGCTCTCAGAAATAACCTAAGGGAACTGCAGAGTGTCGGTAGCATGTGGGCTGGTACATTTTTTGTTACAGCAGCAGCAAACATTCAGAGACAGACTGAAAACATTTCCCTCCACAGACACACAACTATCACAAGAAGAAAAAGGACAAGTTTCCCCTTGTTGATCAGCAGCTTCAGGACTGTGTCCCTGTTTGAGTGGAATGCTTTAATGTCTGGTGTTGCTTCCACCTGGGGAAGTTATAGATTATTCCAGAAACACTGTATCCTTCTTTAGCATTTTCTTGGTTTAGCCAAGTTTCTTACTTTAGCTAGTTGTGAATCATTCCACACATTTAGCAACTACGACATCTGAATAAGCTTGTATTTTTAATACGAGTGGGGATCTGTCAATCTTTATTGAATTCTTATAACTAGAACAACTCATTCTCTAATAATTTCCCAAAAAGCAATAATTATAGCCAAACGGAAAGCCATGCAAATGTTTTTCAAAAATATCTGATGTTGGGCTGGAGATTTAGCTCAGTGGTTCCGGCACCTGCCTCGCAAGTGCAAGGCCCTGAGTTCGAGCCAGGTAACCACATACAATGCTGGGCATGGAGACACACGCCCACCAGCCATCAATACCACATACCACAGTACCAGGCGTGGTGGCTCACACCTGTAATCCCAGCACTTGGGAGGCAGAGGCAGGAGGATTGCTGAGTTCAAGGCTTGCCTGAGCTACATAGTGAGCTCAGGGCCAGCCTGAACTACAAAGCGAGACCCTGTCTCAAAAAAAAAAATATATAGATAGATAGATAGATAGATAGATAGATAGATAGATAGATAGATAGATAGATAGATAGATAGATAGATAATCTGTTTTTCACTCCTGTTGAAATATGAGAATATGAAATAACAACATAAAGGACACTTTGCTTTATAAGTCTGAGAGAAAATATAGGTTATCATATTATTCTACCTTTGATAAAAATAATCTAATTTCAGAAATGAATGGTTACCACCTGCAACAAGACTATTATCTTGTTTTTAGAATGGCCTTGAAATTCAAGTGTCTACATGAAAGGAAGCTAATCATAACATTTGTTGTGTTAAAAAAATAATGTGTTCAATGTAAAAGTTTATAGTTGGTTAGTTTATTTTCAATGTAAATAATTCTTCATTTATGGTTTTCATACTTGATCTAATGATGACCTTGGGAAATTTAACCAGCATTTCTATAATTTTACTAAGATGTAAGACTCATATATCTAGTAAGCATAGATTATTGTAAAATTATCTGTATATCACTTATTTTATTATAAAATGTCTTAAACTACAGTTTTAACCACATTAATTTATTAATTAAATAGCTAGAGTTTTTCAATTGTACTTTATGTATTACTAATTATATAGAGGAATACATAAGTCACTGTATCTGACCTTATTATTTCCTCTTCACTGATTACGTATATTCGTTTATAAGTCAAGATGCTATTTTCTTTGTTTTGTAATCTACTGATAAATTATCAGGTCACATTTACAATATTTGACATCAGTTTTTTCTAGGTTTATATTTTTATGACCTGTTCTCTAGGTAAGGTATCTGTTGCCAACTTCTTAATGTAAATAAGTTTTGCTTGTTTGTTTGTCTTAAGGAATGAGGTTCTAGTGACATTTTAAAAATATCTGTGTGCATTACAGAATAATACAGGCATCGCATCAGTGACTCACTAAGTGAAAATGAAGCAGACTTATGTTTCTTATTTAATTATCTTGCACACAAATCTATGTCCTCTTTTAGAAATGAAAATCTAGGTGGGTTAGTCTGCCTCGCACATATTTCATTGATTGTACTGTTACAAAATTATTAGTTATAAGCCCTTCTGAGGAAGGAAGCAGATTGGAAATAAGATGATCTGAATAATGGAATCATATAGCTGTTACAGACGGAAATAGCTTCTTTAAGGATGTGTTTTATTCCTGTGAATTGAAGTGGGATTCATTTAATTGTTCCCTTACCAGCTATAATGCAAAGAAGTATAAACCTCAAATAGCTCCTGAAAACCATTTGAAATTACTTAAGCAATGCCATTTCCTTTCCTTTATGGACTCTTTCCTTCTATGACTCCTTTTCCTTTCCTTTTCATTCATTACCTTCCTTCTTCCCTGATTCCTGATAGAGTGATTCCTGTACAGACTTGATTGAGATACTCAGTGCCTGGGGAGGAAAGATAGCTAAGGAATATGGTGTTGGAGGGGGAACCTAGAATCAGAACAGGCAGAGCAGCTTAAAATCTTAATTGTAGCACTTCGAATGCTATATAGATGGACCAGCTACCAAACCATATGTCTTGCTTCTCTTCCCTGTAGAGTTTTTTTCAATAATGAAGAAGTATGCACGCAGCATCGGGCATATGTCATACACTCAGGAAATATTACTTAATGATTCTGATGAGACAGGTACATATTTTAGAATGACACTGACAAAACAAAAGAAATAATGACTGATACCTGATGGGGGAGAAGACAGAAAGAGGAAAACCTTTGCTGTGACAGTCTTCAGCGCCAAAGGTTGCTTGTGCTTCTAACGCTCTGCTTTCACAAGCAAGATAGAATAACCAGGAGTGAAACTTAAGAAGTCACCACATTCGAGAGGGAAAAAGCAAAACAAAACAAAACAAAACAAAACAAAGCAAAATCAATTTTCAGGGCTAGTGAAAGGAATACAAGCTATCACTTTGTTCAAACATCTCCCTTCTGAAATGATGGGGGATCTGGCTGAAGGTGAATGATCTCATGAAACTTCCCAGAAACAGTAAAAGCAACCTTGGGAACGAGAGCACTTCCGTGGACAGCTGAGGAGCCACCCCAGCTGACAGAATCTGCCGGCTTGCAGCTGTGAATAAACAAACGCTTTGACCACTTAGTAAACAAACAATCCCATGGAGGCCCGGACACCAGCTGGGTGTACAGGCAGCCCTCCCACCGCAAAGCACAGGCACAGAGGGTTTTGCCCGTGGTTCATGTGTGGCCATAGATGTGGGTCCCCAACCGCCCACATCCTCAGAAATGGGGGATGTATGTAATTCGGAAGGCAAAGGATGGTTATTACTTATGTGCTCTGAGTATTAAGAATAGAGACTCTGACACACACTTAGTGCTGAGAAAGTTTCACTATGGCTATTTCCATGGGCCTTAAACCCAAACATGTTTCTACTCAAGACACACGAGGCTCTAGTCACCAGCTGCCTGATGCTGTCACAGTGTTGGCAGCGTTTGGCCACTCGGCAGAGACGTTCACTTCTGGCCTCCATCTGATTTGATTTCTACCTTGTGTGCCTAAGTGGAAGTGAAAGCCGCTCGCTGAGAGAAGTTGTGCTGGCGTACGGGAGAGGCACCTACTTTGTCATTCCTTCTCGTTTCCAAATCAAGGCCACTCCACCCATGTGGCTCTCTTTCTAGTTTCAGCACCATCTCCGCTCTTGATGGACCAGCCTTGACTAGGTTGGCCGATAAACATGGAAGACGTTAAGGAGAAGGAGACAGCGGCCCTTTTCTTTCTGCCTTTGGGGTCTGTCTGGCATAGGAAGCATACACTGCGCTGCTCTGTGCTGCGTATTTTCTGGCAGCCAGCAGGCTGCACAGGAATGCTTCTACTTTAGCAATGGAACCTGCATCCTCACACGAATCTCACCGAAATGTGTTGCCTTCTGACCTAGACATCATCAGTAATAAACCTGCATCTGTAGCTCCAGTAATCTCACTCCAGAGTCTGTCTTTCAACGGATTTAGATCTCAGGAATATCTTTAGAAAAACCCAGAAGGCAGCATAATTAGGGGAATCAGGAGGCAAGTATTCTGCTGGAGAGATAATCTTCGAGAGACAGAGTATAATAATTTTAAGGAATAAGTCAGAAATGGAGATGTAGACTTTATAATCATTAGCTTCTCTATGATAAGCCGTTATTATATAAATATGCATGCACATATTTCATCAGCATGTAAAGAACCGGAATGGATCGTAGTCTCAGTGAGTAACATCACCACACTTCATACAAGGAGAGCAGACACCACACAGCAGACAGGGCCCAGCAGCCCACAGGCCAGAGGAGAGTTCTGCTCACTCACTACCTCAACTGAACCACCATCAGCGACACATCCACGTTTTGCTCAGTGTAAATGATTTGATGTAGGTAAAATTCAATTAAAAGCCCCACACGCTTCACCTCTGACTCACCCACGGTGAGCTCTGTCACAAAAATCGAAGACATCCTTCCCTCCGAACAATGCAGGTGCAGCTCTGCGGATCAGTCTCATACATGGTAAATGACTGCTCTTAAAGAACTTGGCTGGGGACAAAGAGGACTTTGCGTACGAAGAGGAAGTCTTACGGACAGTCAATGTTCCTTCTTGTCATTACTTCTTTTTATTAAAATGTCCATTGTCAGTTTATCATGAGAAAATACTAACTAACTTCTGAAGAGAGTTCACCTAAATATTCCATTTATTGCATAAGAATGAATGACAGTGAGCAATATGGTTGGCAGCTGGCTTCAAATAGAAGGGATGCAGTTTATCATAAATATCACATACTTCTTTCATTATGTTCACTGTTCTGTCAAGTTCTTAGCTAACATGTCTTTTTGTTTATTTGTTTGTTTGTTTGTTGAGACAGGGCCTTGCTTTGTAGTTCAGGCTGGTGCTGAGCTCACTAAGTAGCCCAGGCAAGCCTCGAATTTAGCAATCCTCCTGCCTCTGCCTCCTGAGTGCTGGGATTACAGGCATGAGCCACCAAGCCCGGCATTGTTGTATGTGATTACCAGGGATCGAACCAGGGACTTTGATCGATGCAGGCACCAGATCCACTGAGATAAATTTCATGCTTTTTTTTTTTTCCCCCAGTACCAGGGATTGAACTCAGGCCCTTGTGTGTCCAATGCTGGCATGGTACCACTTAAGCTAAATCCCCAGCCCCAGAGCTAAATCTCTGGCCCTAACATGTTTTAATAAATTGTGAAAAACCATGTGCCACTGCTTGTTTAAAATGTTTATATTTGTTTTCTACCTATAAGCATAAACTTTTCTTCAGACACTCTCATGGTAGAGAGGAAAATAGTATTTACATTAATTTTTGAGATTTACAAGCTCAGTTTTAAAGTGCTAATTAATTTTATGAATGAATTTAGGGAAAGAATTCACATTTTAAAGTTTCTCTTTCCTTTAAATTTAATCATGATCTGACAATTTAGAATTATTATTCTTTTGATTTCACAAGGATTAAAAAAAATCTTATCCATATATTGACTTACCTTTGATAGTACTACAACCAATAGTTTATCTCAATAAAGTGCTTTGAAAATAAATTTTAGTAAATAAGTATAGCAGTCCAATGTTAGAAGGTATTTTATTTCCAAAATTAGCTACCTTATAAATTGTATTTCATTGAAATATTGCTGTGCTTGCAACTGTGGCAGACTCAGAACTTCTGTCAACTCTAAGTTGTGGAATAAAGCAGAGAGAGGTGTGACTCACGTTTTGGTGCAAATTAGTTTGATTGTATCTGAGGGAGATGGTGAATCAGCCTTTGTGGCCTTATCTGCAACAGGATAAAGCATTGCCTTGAGCCTTCTGGGTGCTAGACAGTTTCCAAAATGCTTAAGAAAAGGCCTGTTCAGGCTCATGTGCAAGAACCATAATCATGTGGTTATTACACTGCACACAGATCAGAATCTAGTGGCTCATCTGAGGTTGTACACCCTGTGACTTCAATTTATAAATCAAGACATGAATGTAAATGGCTGGCTTGCTTTAGAGCAACTGGCTAGGAACTGGAGCGTTCAACAAATCTATTGAATCATTATATGGATTTAAGAGAAGGAAAAAAATCTAACAGTAACTGAGAACAGTACTCAGTCTTTGTGCAGTGTGATCCGTTCACCCATATCGCCTTCCACCAAAAGACTCCCACTCCGCCCCCACTTTCCTCTGATTAGATTTGCACCATATACTGCTCTCCCTGCTGGAGCTTTATCGCTTCAAGCCAAATGGTGTGCACAGGCCTTCCTTCCAGAAAGAGAGAGAAAATGACTCCCTGTGGCTCTTTGCCCACACCTTGGCCACTTTGTCTATTCCATTTTATTATTGTCTGTAATATTGCCAACATTTTTAGAACCAGCTCACATTTTACCTTTTCTAAAAAAAAAAAAAAAAAATGCTGACAACAGCATTTTACAGAAGTAAGGCAATAAAGACATAAACTTATACGTGAATTGTCTGTCACATTTTGTGATAAAAATATAAACTGGCCCTGACATGTTCATAATGACATAAGCTCATAAAACTTAAAGTGACCCGATCGTGGAACACCAACAAGTATAAATTCTACTACGAGTTACTGCCCTGGAATGAATGACATAGTCCTTAGGAGTTAATTTCAGCATTTATTTATTTGTACCTCCATCTTGTTCTGAAAAATATTCAATAAAAATTAGGTGATATAATTGATCAGCAAAGGATTCTGCCTTAAGAATCAAGTATTAAAAATTTGAGATTGGCCGGGCGTGGTGGCTCATGCCTGTAATCCCAGCACTCAGGAGGCAGAGGCAGGAGGATTGCTGAGTTCGAGGCTTGCCTGGACTACATAGTGAGCTCAGAGCCAGCCTGAACTACAAAGCAAGACCCTGTCTCAAAAAAAAAAAAGGAATTTGAGTTTGAATATTACTTAAGTGCATGAAATGATTTCACAAACAAAAGATTAACATAACTTGATACAGAACCAATATGTTCCATAACACAGTTCTGTGAGGCTAAAATAAAGAAATGGTAGCAATTATAATAATCTTTACTGATACAATTATCTCAGTAATTAGAAAGTACTACAATATACATTATTAACACTCAGATGGTCTTGTGCAACAGTTATACTTTCTGAAATGCAGCAGATGAGACTGAATAATTTAATTTAAGGTTCACAGCAAGAATGTGGCAGAAGCATCCATTCAGACAGCCATCTGTGGATTGGGCAGCCCCATACTAAATGGACATGGACTTCTCTGGGCATTTTCTTCACCCTTTTCTCTGATCACTCAGTCAGCTATCAATTCCTCTTATGGCCAACGAATGGTCACAGTCATTTCTTGCTGCTTCCAGCTGTCATCATCTGTTTCTAGTCTATGAGCTGGAAAATCAGATAATCAAGCTTGCTGAAAAGTGGACATGAAACAGATTAAATAGCATCTGAGATGGAGCTTCTTTATGGAGTCAAGTTCTTGGCTTTGGTGCATAAGTCAAAGACCAAATATCAGAATGGATCGCAAGCACTCCCCACAACATCCTGTTGCTGACTTGAATTCAGAAGGGTCTATTGTCCCATGGTGGGCACCAGGCAAGTGAGATGTACTTCTATTTGTACTTTGAGCTCAAGGTACGTATGGTAAATTGCTAATGGGTGTGCACACCCCCACCTCCTGCTGCAGCTGCACTACCTGCCTGTATTCCTTTATCCCAGAGTCCTACAGTGGGCCATGAGTGGACTGTCTGGTCCACGTGGGCCTTCATGTCTCTCACAGGATGGACGCCCATCCAAAGCCAGTGTCTGAACTCCTACCAGTCACAAAAGAAATATAGAGGTTAGGAGTTAATATTTAGAAACATTTGCAGCAACTTGATAAGAAGGCATTTTACTCATATTTTCAGAGTTGATATGCGGTGGACTGCAACACAGGGAGCCCCTTCTCGGAACAGGTAGATAATCTAGAGGCACAGACTTCTGTGCAACTCCACAGAGAACTAAACAGCAGACAGCATGGTTCTGTGTCTCCCCTTTTCCAAATGCTGACTTGACTTGCTTCTGTTACTTCTTTGTTTATTCAATTCAGTTAAGGACATTAGAAAAGTATTTCCTAATCTGCTTGAATGAAGTCATTCAAGCTAAAACAGAAACAGGATAGATTACATGTAAGTCGTTAAGTAGGAATATTAGAAAGACAGTAATTAAAATAGGAGCATGGATATCATAATCAACCCTCTTATCCCTATGCACCCTGAGGGGTTTTTGTTAGTATGTTTTTATTCATGTGACAGTGATTTCAATATAGACATTGTAGAATACCAGGTACTACAGACAAATAAGTATTTAAGGGATTCTGTTTTTAAAAATAGTAAATATAATGATAGTAAAATGTTAACAAATTCAAATAAAACAATAATTCAAATTTCCTGGTTTATCTCAACTAAAAAAAACCAATTCATCATAATTTGTTTAGAAAATTGCAAATTTGAGGATTATGCCTAACATTTTATTCACTCATTCTTTTGTTTGTTTCTTTACTCTTTAGATTTTTATGAATAATCAATGATTAAAATAAAATCATATGACAATGTCAGGTGTGGTGGTTTGGGCCTCTAATCCCCGCACTCAGGAGGCCGAGGCAAAAGGATTCCTGTGAGTTCAAGGGTTGCCTGGGCTACATAGTGAGCTCAGAGTCTGCCTGAACTACAAAGTGAGACCCTATCTCAAAAAATGAATGAATGAATGAATGAATGAATAAAATCATATGGTTTTAGAGAGATTACACTCTGGCAAAGGAAGAGAGAATGAAAAAGGGACATACCAAGTGATTTGTATAATAGGGTAGAAGTTGGTAAGTGCTGCAGATATATGAAAAAGTAGAGTGGGATAATTAGCTCCAGGTGACACTGGTATTAGCAGAAGCAGTTATAAGAGGATGGTGGTGTAGGTATTTTTAAGGTGACTTTTCAGGAAAATCTTCAGCAAGACTTGAACTAGTCAGTAACTTATAGTATTTAGATTTCATTAAATAGGTACCTAAGAGGTACTAACAATTTAAGACTGTATTTTGCATGTGTGTATGGACTACATTTATTAGAATATGATGACATTCACAGTCTGCCCTAAGAACTTTGAGTTTAAGAAGCAAGGAGAACACAAGCTGTTGAGCTCATGCTATGAGCTTCATTCAGCCCATGGCTGGAGGGTTCAGTCATATCTACTATAAATCTTCTCTCCAACTTTTAAGAAATAAATACTATATATTTTTTTCTAATTGAGACAATGGAGACACAGGAGTTTCAGGCTGTCATCTTGAGGACACATAATTGGATCTGTTTCTCTTTTCTTCTTTTCACTAAGGTTTTATTGGGCAGCAAAACTGGGAAATAAAGCCTTTCCCCCTCAGGCAGTTTTTCATTGGGCTAGCAGAGAGGCAGAAGGCTGGAAAGAGGATAAAAGAAAGTGCAAAGAAACCACAGGTAGAGACAGAAATCATACAATGGTCAAAGACTACTTAGTTTGAAATCTCATTCTTTTGAGTAGTCTCTGTTGGTTGATAACTAGCACCTGACATTCCAGAGTTTCTAACAGGCTATGTAGTGTCTTATATACAAGCCGAGATTTAAGTCTTTTTCATTTGCTATTGCAAGAAAAGTAGTCATGGAGAAACTTTGGATACAGGAGATTACAAATTAGTAACAAAAGTCTAGGTTTTCCATATACAATTGTTTCTTAAATCTTGTTTCATATGTACCACCCATACCTACCAAGTACCTGTATTCTGTAATTCTGTAATTGCTATATATGTCTGGTCATATTTAATTATTTAAAATAAGTTCTAATTGTCTTTGATATGTATAAACACTTCTTGGTATATATACCAAGAAATGTATATATACCATAGATATATATATCAAGAAATGTCTCTTTCTCTCTCTCTCTCTCTCTCTCTCTCTCTCTCTCTCTCTCTCTCTCTCTATATATATATATATATATATATATAGTGGTCCAAATATATATATATATTTATATAGTTACATATTTATATATTTTATATATTTATTAGTTATATATTTATATATATATATATTCTCTCTATATATATATAGTGATCCAAAATATATACATATACATATATGTGTGTGTGTGTATTTTGTAAGAACCTAGGATAGCTGGGTTTCAAAATGTGTCTCTTCATTCTAATCGTGTAAATATATAAAATTCACAAAATTTATAATCTTTGTCGCTTTTTTTTAGACCATTTATCTGCTCAAACATTGGCTTCCATAGAATTGCAATAGAGTTTATATGAAGAATAGAGAATTTTGATGTTTATATCAAATCTAATTTCAATGTCCAAAGCTTTAGTATTGTGTCTGAAGGTGGAAATTTCCAGACTACTTGTTTTTTTCCTTTTAATGGTTCAAAATGTGTTTAATCTATCTCCAGAATAAAATAAAACAGGTTTTATGATAGAAATTTCATAGTTTATTAGTGTTCTACAATTTTTCACTTGTTTACAAGCACTGACATTTTCTAGAGGAGGAAAGAGTCTTAATTTTTAATTATTGGGAGATTTTGCCACAATTGTACAGAAGGTATTTTCCAGACACAAAAGAGACACAAACAACAGGTTAAGACTTTTTAAATGCAGGCAAAAACTTTGCTATTGTGCACCAAACTAAGGCAAGAAAAAGTTCAACCCAAAGCTCAGTCATTCTCGTTTTTATATGATGTTAATACCACAATCCCAGCTGTGCTCAGACACCGCTAGAGCTTGGTGCACAGCTGTGACATTATAAGACACGCAACTGCCAATCAGAGCTTGGCTTGAGAGAATCACTGTGTATGCCATTCACCAACAAAGCCTCTGGGACACTGTGCCTGCTTCTGTTACTGTGTCCAGGGACAACCCTGTGTTGTGCCCCTAAGGACATGACAGAATTTCCCTATTATACATACATACATATATATGTATATGTAAATGTGTGTGTATATATATGTATATATATATACATATATATATATATACACAATCACATGTGTCTGATTGCACCCTGTATATGCCACAATAATGGCAGCTTCCCCAAAGTATTGGAAGCCTTTAAAACTCTAATTCTCCAGAAGAATCTTGAGTCAAAAATGTTCTCGATCCTCCTCCTTTGACGTCACAGTATGCACTGACATTTTTTAAATTCTAAGAAGTTCTGAAATACTAGCTGTCTCTTCCACTAAACTGTGTCTGTCTGTACAACTCTTCTCTATTTTAATTACATAACAGCTTAGTGCTTTAGCTAATACAAATGAGAAAGTTATTTTAAGAGTTTTCATTTAAAAATATGTTCTAAATCATAATTTGTGTTGGGTAAAATGTAAATAAGGAATACGCTTTATGAGTTAACAATTTGTGTAACCGTATGCTGCAGGGAGATTCTGAGCCTTTCATAGTACATATTGAGCTTCATGTATTCTGAGCGAAATTCTGCTTTTCAAAAATATATACAATAGGTATCCTACTTTCAAATTTTACGTAGGAAGATTTGCATCTAATGACACAACAAAGTTACATAACATTCCATGAAGAAGTTAACATTATTCCAAGATATAAAGTTGTGACTTCAGATATGCTTAATATCATCTAAAATCTTCAAAGTACAAAAATATACTGTCCCTACACTTCATCAAATTGACATTCCTTATTTAATTTGCTGGTTTTCAATCTTTTACTTAATTCTGAAAGAGAAGGTGGGAGGAAACAACACTATCTTTTTAAAAAAAATACAAGATCTAGCTAGAATATGTATAAGTTAACTTTTAGTCTGTGTTTAGCACTGTTCTTGGCCAAGTAATAAGTGTTAGAACTTTCATTTCTCAGTAAAGGCCTTATCACTACTTTGTTAAGAAGAAATAAAGGCAGAGATAGGTTGAGTGTCCTGTCCAGGAATGCACAAGTAGTTAGTTATAGGTAAAGGTAGAGTTTGAACTCAAGCCTGCTGACAGTTTTCACATTCCTAGCCAGAACTGAATGTAGTCTAACTATTTTTCTTTACTCACACTGACCATAAATAATCAACTGATAAGAAGAATTTGAAGTATGAGTAAATTTTATTGGATTTTCAAATGTGGTTGCCCTAAGTGAAAATTTTTGCTTTCATATTTTGAACTGTGAGAATTCTGTGTCTTCAGTAAAAAATAAAACAGTCATGGCCATTTTTGTTTTCTTTGAAGTCCTCATAAGTATAAGGTTTATAAATACATTATTCAATGAAACTTCATTGAATCATGGATTCAATGAATTCATTGTTTCATGGATTCCTTCAATCACATTGACACAAAGATACAAGGTGAATTCTGGAACAGGTGGTGTAAATACTACATAAAACAACCTAACTCATGACTTTATTTTTATTTTTGGGTTTTTTTATTTTTTATTGAATTCTTTACTGGTACATTTTATACACAGCTCACAATCACATTCAAGGAAATGCTCATGACTTTATTTTTACAGCTTCCGTCATTTATTGTTTACATACAAAGGATACTTTTTTAATGAATGAAGATCTGCGTATCTGACATTACAAAAATAAAACCACTTGTTTTCAAGATGTTTAAAAGTCTAGCAATCCCCACTTCCTATTCACACAGAATATATTCAAAATGTCGTAAACAGGTTACAAAGGTACTCCTCATTCAAGTTTTCTGAATTAGTATAAAGGTGCAACTAGAGAAGAATATTCTCCTGCATTTTCATGCACTGATAGTCATCCTTTTCTTTCAAGTCATACTTGCTTATGTACCAATTCCCACACCAAGAGTGCGACCGAAAGTGAGCACTCCTATCCAATGTGCTTTGATTTGTAGTCTCTATGCAAGCTATTTGCAAACAAAGCCTAACATCAAACAATGTATCTTAGAAACAGAATATCCAGAGTTTTGGCATACCTTACTATAAAAGATTCTGAAAACTTAACATTGGAGTGTGTCAGAAATTTCACCTGATATTTCTGTGGAATTAGAGTTATAAAAAGAAGTAGGTCAAAATAGGCTTATATTTAGAATAATGTTATACTTGTGCCATATTTTAAATATATGTAGCAGTCTGTTTTTCAGTACTTTCACTAGATATTCTGGTGTGAGACAGCATATGTGTGCAAAAGATTCAGTTAAATTATACTGAGCTTTTAAGATACTTTACACAACAATTGCACATTCTAAAGAGTTCCCACCCAGTGAACGGTTAAAAGGAGTATCTCATTTTTTTCCTTTTGCTCCTAAAAGGAAATGTTATTTGAGAATGAAGAGACCAACCTGGAAATCCCCTGTCCATTGTAGAAAAAGAAAAATACTCAGTCTCATCTATGTTGCTCTACAAGTTTATCAATTTTTGATTATACTTTCACTGTTTTAAGTAGAAGGATTTCAAGCCAAAGCTTTTATAATCTATTTCAATACAGCAAAGCTGTCATGAAGCTTTCTGAAAATAATGGCCTCCAGGAGATGGCTACAAGGGATTATTCTGAATTAGAAATCCTTTTCCAAGCAAGCAAGGGATCTGAAATGGAACATATGCTTCGTTTTTGTGTCTTCTCTGCTACATGTTTTTAGTTCAGCAAGTTTCCCAACTAACTACTCTGAGCCAGGTCACTGTTTCTTCAAGAGACTTACAAAAAACAGTAAAATCCCAATAATGGAGATTATTTTCATGTTAAAGATAAACATGAATAATAAAACTTTAGAGAAGAACATGCAGTAACAGCATTTTATATAAGCACAGAAACCTGAAGGATTCATGCGGAGACAGTGGATAAAAAACAATACCCTTCTAAGGTGTGTGGCAGAGATTGAATAAAAGTTCTTAACACCAAAAGTCTCCCAGACACTCTGCCATTGAGTTACATCTTCAGGTAATGGCAAAATGAAAAAAAAAATTTCCAGTACCAGGGATCTAACTCGGGCCCTACTGCTTCCAAAGTAGGTGCGGTACCACTTGAGCTCAAAGTATTGAAAAATCCCCAGCTGAAAGTATTGGTCACTTGCATGAGAGGAATGACCAGACTCAATTTTATAGTAAAACAAATATCAATAAACAATGATGAGCTCATCTTAATTGCATGGTACAGATTTCATAGCCTTATGGTAAAGGCTGATAAAGTTTTAAGGATAAATTTATAGGGAAAGCAGTAGATTATAGTTGTTCAAAGCGCCAGGAAAATCTGAAAGACATAATAGGGGATGTAAAGTCTGAGCAAAAAGTGTAAAGAAGCTACCTGAACTAAGTTAGGTCAAATCACCTTGTCTTCCTTAAGTTGATAGTTTACTGGTATCTGCTGTACACAAGGAAATGTTTCGAGTTCTTGGAAAAACTGAATTTTCTTTCACTAATGAGACTGTGTTGTGGTTAGAAAGACAATCGCTATTCGTGACTTTGTGGTTTAGGACTTTGAAAAAGTTGAGCCACAAAATGTTATGGAGAAACAGTAACAAGGAATTAGCCGAACAGCATCCTAGACAAAGGTTCATTTGAGGTGAGGCTAAAGAATGAACGAGAGCGACTTGAAAAAGTCTGAGAAGCACAAAGTAAGTAAAAGGAATAGGGCTTACTGATCCCAGCATAGAGAAGACTAAACTAATAGTAATCTTGAAAAATACAGTACATGGAGACATATTTCGTGGGGAATCTACAAAAAGTCATATTCTACCCACTGTCTACCTAATTTTAAGTTTCTGGTATTTGAAATCAAATATCAATGTCTATAATCTTTTATAAACCACTCAACTTTTCCCAGTCAGGGTCCTCATACCTTAAGTGAAAATATATATACTAACATGCACATTTGACATTCTCTTCAAAATCAGCCAGGTCGTAGAACAGTGCATTCCAAGACCTATACTTAATTGGAACAACCACTCCTGCAAAAGTACTTCCACAAGAGCTTAGGAATGCCAAGACACAACAGACCAGAAAAGAGCAATTTTAGAGAACATAATACTGTATGGAAATGTATTTCTTGAAGGAACCTCCAGGAGTAAAATATATATTTCACTTGGTGGAGTTAGACTATATTCAGTTGCAAGGATGTGAATTATCACAGTTAAAACAAGCATTGGAAAGATTTTTTTCATAAAACATCTACACAGCAGTAGCTTTCATTCTACCTGGGATGGAGTGCCTCTTGTTCTTAGTGCTGTATTATATTGAGCAAATGAAAAGAGACATAATAAGAAGCATGGAGAAAGTTTTAGCAAATGACAAAAGAACCAAACCAAGAGCTGGAGGAAGGGCGAGGTGGAAAAAAAATTGTTTGCATCTATCCCAATTCCCCACGATAAATGTAATCATTATGGACTGCGATCATGTACTAATAAAAGTGGAAATCACTGTAAATCATGATGCTGTGCTATGCTTGGGGTCGCTTCATATATCCCACGCTTAGTGTGTCTCCTGGTTAGGTCAAGAGGTCACGTGAAGTGGTGGATCTAAACCAGCTAGATCTTTCTAAGTGTTCAGTGTGACAGTGGTGGCACAACTACGGCACACGCGAGGCCGCAGGCCCGCAGGGCTCCCTCTAGCGCAGGAGCCACGCCCTCCTCCTCGCACCCGCAGCCCAGTGCCCCTACCGGCGCACAAAAGCGTCCCAAATGCAAATTTTAAAAGCTGTTCGTTTCGCTGAGAGCTCTATTATTGAGATTTTCTTCTAAGACAAAAGATGTTAAGGTATGAGGTTTTTTTTTTTTTTTTTTTTTGTAAACTGAAATGTCAGTACTGAGGGTTAATTTCAGGGCTGGTGCTTCACAGTAAAGCAGTGGGTGCCCGGCTGGGATGGGGAGCGCAGTCTCAGGCTCGCCACTGCTGCACTACGGGGTTCCCGCTGAGACAAGGTCACCCACCGCCGCGTCTCTCAGAGCTGATGCGCGATGCACGGTGGTGAGGAAAGACGTACCGAGGAACGCAGGCGGGACAGGTTTGTGCTGTCCCGGTCACCCCGCTCCCGCACCAAGGCTGGCTCTTGCAGCCCGAGGCTCTAATTGCGCCCATCCAAGCCGGGCTGCGGCGATGAATCTAGGCAGCCCCAGGCCAGGCTCCCCCAAGACACGGACGCTGCTTCCAGCCAAGCACCCGGTTGGCCCCGGACGCCAAGGAGCTCTCCACCACCATGGACCACGGCGGACACAAAGCGCAGGTTCGCCCTATACTGGACTCCGCTTCCAGGCAAGCTCTTGACTGTGGGGCGTCAGGGTCACTGCGGATCCAGGCTACACACCAGCCCCTGCTGACCAAGCCTGAGGACCAGATCTATGGATTTAGGCTTCAGATCCACCCCAGCGCCCCGTGGCTTTTCTTAAGCTCAGACTGAGAGCCCACCCCTCCCCCAGGTCGGCATCTGTTGGCACAGCTGCCAGGCCAGCTTTCAAAGGTGCCAGGCTCAAGCGCTAGATCTGGAGGTAATGTCTGTTAGGGTTAGATCAGTTTAACCTGCTCACTCCACAGCGTGCGCATGTTTGAAAATACCATGTTTTATACAATAAAATGCCACCATAAAGATATGAATACATATAAAACATACAAATATGTAAAAGTTTATTCAACTTTTCAAAATGAATAATATATAGTTGCCAAAATAAGTTTCTCTCCGTCTATTTCTTGCTCTTGTGCAAAATACCCAAGGCTGGGTAATTTGTAAATATAAAAGTTTACTGTGACATTTAAATGAATTAGGTACTTTTCCTTTTCAATTGGTAACTGGATAAATAGCAATGAAAAATATTCTGCCATGTGCTTTTTTTTCAGAAAAAAAACGAGTTTTGAAATTTGAAGAATCCCATATAACTCATGTGGTCTTATACTATGTTTGAGGTGATCATGTATTTAAATAATGTAGACATTTGTAGCTGCTCAAGATTGTACAGACATATTTGGTAGAAAAAACATTAATCATTTAAGTGTAGCTGAATGGTAGGACTTGCGAAAGGAAATTTACCCTTTGTCCATTTTACGTGTTATATTTGAATTAAATATTTAATGTGATATCTTTGTTCATATTACAAAATCATAGCACATTTTATTCTGTCACACAATGCAAAGTAATAATTATTTTAATATTTTTATTATATCTGATATTACAAAAGTTCAAATACTCAGTAGGTGAATTCAAATTCATTATCTTATAGGCACAAGGATTTTTCTACTAGAGTTTATGTGTCAGCTGTTATCCAAGATCATAAAGGAAGCAAATTTGTTGTTTCAGTAGCTCCTTGGAGATGTCCAATTTTATTGACTAGGGATAAAAAGCTACTGGTTCTAAGAAAACCATAATTTGTTTATTATTATACTGATTGATATTTTTTTCTGTATCGGCAATTAATAGCAAGAATACATCATGCCTGGATAATGAACTAGTCATAAATCTCATTTAAATGACTTTGTACCCTACAAAAATAAGCATGATTATATCCCACTCACGTCAGGATTGGTTTGGCTTGGAGTGTGGTGCTTCTTTTTTTCTAATACTTTGGAAATGAAAGCACCAAGTGTCTGCCCGGCCTTGGAAAAGGTCTTACTGGAACGAGTATCAGTTTATTTCAAGCACTTAACACGATAAGATTTTATTCTCTGTTTATGAACTCAGGGTGGAGAATTTTCTTAGGAACTTGTGTGTAATGTTACCTAACTCTAGTTCTAAAATAATTATTTTTAAAAAGATACACGTACTGTTAAATTTAATGTATTTCTCTCTAAAATTTAAGTAAATGTTCTGCTGATAAAAAATCAACAATTAAAATTTTATTTTCTAAATCTTTTATTTTCTAAACATTTTGTAATCAAATACTCTATGACCACTATAACGATGTAATGAGGAAGTTTACATTATTTAAATCTAGAGATGATGATAGCTATTTACATTTTTCTGAGCAACCTAAATTGCTTCTCATTAATTAAATATATCCTTGTGATCTGGTATCATGAGAAACATTTCTTAAATTCAAATCATTTTAAGTTTTTAGATAAAATCAGTGTATTTATGAATATCTGGGGGCCCTCAGTTACCAATTTCAAATATAAATAGAATACTTATTCAATTCTGAGATTACATAGATTATTAAGCCCTTTGATATTTTTGGTACTATGTAAGGGCCATATATCCCCATACATGTGGATATAACTCCATAGTAAAAACATAATCCTTAAAATTTTCTTCATAGAACTTATTTTCTTTATATGGTTTAAATTAAACATAGTTTCTTTGGAGGGCTAATATACAAATAACATAGGTTAGAAACTATTCAGATTCAGAATATTTGCATAGAAATTGCAGATACTGATTATAGTACGATTTCCTTGTTAAAAATAAGAAGATATATTTTATCTTAGAATCTAAATAGGTATATAAACACATAGCTATTCAGAAGGGGACAGATTTTTGAATCCTTTATGAGAAATGAAAGGCTATCAACCATTCTACATCAGTAGAATTAGATACATCAGATATTTAAAATTCAAGGAAATAGAAGATACGACCTAAAGAAACCAAAGCATTATCCAATCTATATTTGGTAATTTTTATGTCTTGTTCTGAGTCAGCTCTTTTATTTCCTTTTCAATAATGAAACATATTTATATATACAGTTATGTTGTACATAAAACAGAAAAAAATCTTTTATAAATTAATATATATGATCTTTGCTTATTTTTAGCAGCATTCTCTTAATTTATGTTTTGTTTTGTTTGTGACAGAGGCTCATTTTATTGGTGGGAAATGCTCGTTGTGTGACAAAAGTTATTCACATCCATAATGACACGATAGAGATTCTCCCTTTACCAGTATATATTGGTACCAAGTCATCATTTAATAATTTTTGTTACAAACAGATAACATTACCTATTTGGAAATTCCACCCACTATTCATGTTTAAGCCAAATTTCATTTCTCGGTGAATGTACGGAAGGAGGAGGAGGAGAAGAAAGCTAAGGCGGAGCCGCAGCCAGGCCCACCGCTTGCATCTTTCCGCATCTTGGCTCCATGTCCTTGCAGAGCCGGCAAGGTGGGAAAGCAGAGCACAGCGGGGGGAGCTGCCGGGGCCCTGGAGGGGACGCACCCCCGGCACCACATGGTCCAGTTAGCAAGGTTTAAAGGTGACCTGAAACCAACTAGCAGACGTGGTCCGCGCTAACCCAAGTCCAAGCTCAGGCTACCCCTGACGTGGGTTCATACACTGCCGCTTCCGAAGCTTGCTTCTTAAGGAAAGTCTACGCACTCCTGCTGTTTAACAAAGTAGTTGTTGGGAGGGAACACTCGGTCTCTTCCCGTGTCACAGGAGAATATAGATCTTGGCCAATGAGAGCCAGCCTTCCACTTTGGCAGAAAGCAGGGACATGGCTGTATTTGCATGTATGTATGTATGTATGTATGTATGTATGTATGTATGTGTGTGTGTGTGTGTGTATCTATTCTCATCAAACAAAATAATGAGTTCTGGGTACATTTTCAATAAATTATGGCTCACCTAGGTAAATAATCCAAGTTAAATCAAATAATGAAAGTAACATTCACTGGGGAGACTACATTTTACTTAATTTTTTTTTTTTGACAGGGTCTCACTTTGTAGTTCAGGCTGGCCCTGAGCTCCCTTGTAGCCCAGGCACACCTCGAACTCAGCAATCCTCCTGCCTCTGCCTCCCAAGTGCTGGGATGACAGGCGTGAGTCACCATGCCTGGCACTGTGGTATGTGGTACTGATGGCTGGTGGGCATGAGTCACCACACTCAGTATTGTATGTGGTTACTGGGGATCTAACTCAGTACCTTGTTCTTGTGAGGTAGGCACAGCAACCACGGAGCTAAATCTTAATATTTTTAAACATATTAAAATGTAAATGAAATTTAAATGCCCTTGACTACTAAAACAAGAGTCATCAAGTTTCTCAAGAAGCACACTAAAGCTGTTTGATTACATAGATATCTTGCCATTTCTGCTAATTTCCCTCAGTACAGTAGCACTTCAACTATGAACCTCTGCTCTCATGATTATCTACTGTCTCCAGAGTTAGGATATGGAAAATTTTATATATATATATATATATATATTTTTTTTTTTTTTTTTGAGACAGGGTCTCACTTAGTAGTTCAGGCTGACCCTGAGCTCACTATGTAGCCCAGGCAAGCCTGGAACTCAGCAATCTTCCTGTCTCTGCCTCCCGAGTGCTGGGATTACAGGCATGAGCCACCACACCTGGCACTGTGGTATGTGGTATTGATTGTTGGTGGGTGTGAGTCACCACACCCAGCATTATATGTGGTTACCAGGATCAAACTCAGGACCTTGCGCTTGCAAGGCAGGTGCTGGAACCACTGAGCTAAATCTCCAGCTCAGGAATATATTTTTGTAGCATCCACAATCCTGAGTTTCCTCTACTAAAAGGACAGGGCACTGTTTTTAATTTCTTTTAAAAACTCACAAACTGATAAATTATTTTCTCTTTCAGCAAAAGAAATTAAAAAGCTTCCAAATAAATCTCTGAAAACTAAAATTCAGTCAAAAGTTTCAGTATCATAATTGTTTCATGATACTGTGGATCTTCACAAAATTTTCAGTAATTCTTTTTCTCAGTTACACTCATTCTCAGAATAGCATAAATCAGTTTGGTTCCGTTCCAGATGGATTACTTTAATATAATTCACATCAAACATAAAATAATGAATTTCTGGTACATTTTAAATAATGTGTGGTTCTCTTTTTAAAATAATCTAAGGTAAATTAAATAGTGAAAGTAATGTGAAATAGGGAAACAGTATTTTCTTGTTTAAAAATATACTAAAAAGTAAATTAAATTCAAATACATTCAAAACTATAAGTTTATTTCTTATATTTGAAAATAAGTTATTAGAAAAGATCTCTTAAATATAAACCATAAGAATAAGGAAGTTGGGCTGAAGATTTAGCTCAGTGGTTCCTATGCCTGCCTAGCAGGCACAAGGTCCCTGGTTTGATCCCAGTAACCACACACTACAATGCCGGGTGTGGTGGCTCACACCTGTAATCCCAGCACTGGGGAAGCAGAGGCAGGAGGACTGCTGAGTTCAAGGCTTGCCTGGGCTACATAGTAAGGTCAGGGCCAGCCTGAACTACAAAGCAGTCTGTCTCCAAAAAAAAAAAAAAAAAAAAAAGGAAGTTCCTTTAAAAATTTTACAATAATTGTGAGATCATATTTTATGATAAAATAAGTGTGTGTCACAAAATTTAGAAAATGCTTGTTTGATAAACTGTGGCTTTCAGTAATTTTGTGTTATAAGCAAATCAGGGCTCTCCACACAAAAGCAAAGCATCGTGAGTATAAATTAGTGCTGCTGCTTAAGGTGCAATGAGAGAACTGACATCTTTCCACTTAGCTTCACCACTTTCCACCTGATTCCACAGGATTCTCTGAAAATGGTCTGAACACAGCTGGTGACCCTTCTCCGCTTCCATGCACAGGAATCCAGGCAACTCTCATCCACATTCCCAGCCTTTCGCAAAACCCTGAGGCTTCATGCCAACCCGTGTGAATGGCATTATTTCAATACTGATACTGATATTTAGGGGATAAGCTTTGACTCCAGATGCATTTATCCATGTATATCTATATAACTTGACTCCAGATGCATTTATCTATATAACTTGACTCCAGATGCATTTATCCATATCTATTTATCCATGTATATCTACATAAGATATGATATATTGAATAAACCTGAGTATCATTCAATATAAAATGAAATACTGGACTTGTGCTCTGGCTTCCACATGTCCATTTGGCAGAGACCACCGCCAAAGCTAGTTCTCTAACAATTCACCCTCTCTTTCTGCCTCACTTTCATCAAATCCTTTAGAAAAATTCACTTTACATTTTGGTTCTTTCCTTTATAATTGCTGTACCGGGAAAGTTGAAATTCTTGAGCAGGGATCCTGTTTAATTTTGGTTTTGTTTTTTGTTTTTTGTTTTTTTGTTTTTGCAAAAATCTTGATAGTATCTGCCTTGGTCTTTTAGTTAAAATATCTTAATTCGTGGTAGAGAAAGAATGTATTTTCAAAAACCATATATAGAATCAGAAACAAATACATTAGAACATAGTAAAAGTTGCTAGTTTTCTAAAAATCTGTCTTTCCTAAGAGATTCATTAGGACTGAAGTGAAGATTCAGTAGCACTCATAACTGCACTCAATTGAGAAAATGTGCCCTGAGAATTCACCATGCGAACACTATTCACCCACGGGATGCATCTCTTGCAAGTTGATATCACGAAGAGGCGGTTCAGAGCCAGTGATGATGAGGGTTAATGAGTCTCCGTGTCATGTAGTGAGAGCCGGAGAGGGCTGGGAAATCTATCTTCTACCAACAAGGCTGGAGAAGAGGCAAAAAGCAGCGCAGTAATTTTAGAAAGATAATTTTATGCTACTGAACTATTGGAAATAGTGATCAAAATAGTATTCATAGAAAATAATATAATAGCAAATTAAAAATATTTTCTTTGTGAAAGTTTAGATAAAACAAATAAAACCACTTTAGCTAATGGTTCTTGGGTTTATACAGGACAGTGGGTATATCTTATACATCAGATATGGAAAGCAGGTACACAGGAAATGTTTGGAGCATCTGTTTATTCATTGTTGTGATGAATAAGCATCACATCTGGGTTAATAAACATCATGGAACAACCAACCAATGGAAGAAACACACACACAGAAAATAATGGTTGTGATTCAAGGCCAAATGTGTAATTAATGTTATTTCAGAGGGACAAATAGAAGGGACATAGTATAATTCAGATATATTGGGGATCACAAAGACTTTGTAGTGGTAAAGAGCTGGACTTTAAATGGTAGGTTGTCTTAGAATCAGTGAAAATAACACTGTTCTGTGTATATCCCTGTGGGTAGCAAATTACTACCAGACTGTACAGATAGGCAAAAGGACAAGGAAATATTCTACACAAATCTTTATATGTTTAGATTTGAATAAAACTGTGTCTGTGTCTGTGTTGCTTAAATCACTAAGAGCCAAGTCTTTTTATTTGGGGCTGAGAAGTAGTAGATTAGGTTTAAGGTGGGGATCAGTTTAGTAGGTCAGTCATAGGATTCTTCCAAGATTTGTTATTTGTGTTTATCATTTCTGCTCGCAACACACATTTATTTATTGGTCTCGCCCTCCATTGCATATATGGAGCAAGTGTGGCTGCATCGATCCGCAGTGTAGGCCTCAGCCAGCCTGACAAAACACATTCCTGGTCAGAGCTGAGGGCTCCTTCCATCAGCCAAACTGATTACAAGTGACATTTGACAAAGCGACTAATCAGAGAACCAGTCAGTTCCCTTCAGCACAGACACTGTCCAATCAGACAGACTCTCGCTGACCACAGGGAGATGAAATTAGAAGATAAGAATCCAAAACCTTCTGCATCACACTATTTCATGAGAGGAACTAATACCCAGATTCGATTTAACAGATTTTTCCACATTTCAGCACAGGATACGTCCTAACACGCACTCAGAGATGCCCATGAACTTCAGCATCCATTTATACATTAATATTGTATAGACTGTACTTCTTACATTATGGGTTAATGCATTCATTTATATTGAACAACTTCTATTTTGACTGTTTACATTCTGACTAGTTTTCATTCTATAGAAAAGAATATATTTAATGTAATATGGTATGTAGATTTTTTTAATTAAGGCAATGGAATTTTTACTACTCGGTTAAAAAGTCTAACACTGTGGATGCTTAATACTTTCCACATATACCGTTTTCTTTGTGAAAATTTAAAAAGAAAACATTTTGGCTGATGGTTCCTGTATTTATACAGGACAGTGGGCACATCTTTTATATGTCGGGTATGGAAGCCACATACACAGGAAATGTGTGGAGCTTCTATGTTTATGCATTGTTGTGATTAATAAGCATTGCACATAAAAGAATGAGAAAGTGCTGGAGTAAGAACAAGTTTGGGGGTTATTTATAAAATAAATATAATAGTTAAAAATGTTCAGACATCGCCTAATGAGAGTTGATGTTAATGCTCAAAGTTTTCTCACTATTTAAATGTTCATATATCCATTCAGTTCTTACTGGAGTAATTATTCATTATTAGAACTCTTTACGATGATGCTAGAACTGCCTCAGATTTGGCCAAAGAAACCTCCTTAAATTTGCCCCTATGTCCATTTGTTCCATTTCTGTCACTCACTGAGCGCACCCTGGCCTTCTGGTGGAGCAAACTATTCTAGACTTATCTAGAATAAGATGCCTTAGCCCAAGAGTCATGGCACCTTTCTCCTGGGGAATGCCACCTGGACCCAACATCATAGTGTTCGAAGCGCTCAGTGTTGCTCTGTGTTGGAAGTGTTGTCTTACGAGGCTCTCAGAGATGACAGAGGTGGGACACTGAGCTCCACAGAAACAGCCCTGGGCCAAGAGAGCTCCAGACGGGCACTGGGCAACTCTTTGCCTCACTGAGGAAAGCAAGTTAACACAGGCACAGGGGACTGTAAGAAGACGAGAGGCAGAACATCATCATGTGCACTCGCTGTGCAGACTTGCCAAGAGGAGAAGAAGCATCCAGAGGCTTCCATTACCTTCTCAGAGTTTTCTAAGAAGTGCTCAGAGAGGC
>PVIC010003597.1:47614-68127 GCA_004025085.1 Thryonomys swinderianus | reverse complement strand
TTTTTTTTTTTTTTTTTTTTTGAGACAGGGTCTCGCTTTGTAGTTCAGGCTGGCCCTGAGCTCAGTATGTAGCCCAGGCAAGCCTGGAACTCTGCAGTCCTCCTGCCTCTGCCTTCTGAGTGCTGGGATTACAGGCGTGAGCCACCATGCCCGGCACTGGCACTGTGGTATGTGGTATTGATTGCTGGTGGGTGTGAGTCACCACGCCCAGCATTGTATGTGGTTACTGGGATCGAACTCAGGGCCTTGCTCTTGCGAGGCAGGTACCAGAACCACGAGCTAAATCTCCAGCCCACTAATGTTATTCTTTGTTATCATTTGCCTTTTTTTTGAGACAGGGTCTCGCTTTGTAGTTCGGGATGTCTCTGAGCTGTGTAGCCCAGGCAAGCCTTGAACTCAGCAATCCTCCTGCCTCTGCCTTCCGAGTGCTGGCATTACAGACTGGAGCCCCCAAGCTCAGCATTTGTGGTGTGTGGTACTGATTGCCAGTGGGTGTGAATCATCACGTCTGTTGCGTATTGTTGTATGTGGTTACTGGGGATCAAACCAGGGACCTTGTGCTTGCTAGGCAGGCACCAGAACTACAGAGCTAAATCATCGGCCCTGCCTTATTTTTTCATAGAAGAAAACTTTAAAAAACATTTTCATTAATACTACTTGTATTGAAATAAAAAATTAAATTAAAATTAAATAATTATATATATATATATATATACACACACACACATATGTATATTTAGAGAGAGAGAGAGAGAAAAAAAACCAAAAAAGTATATATTGGGAAAAGAAAAACTTGTATAAATGTTTTAAATGCCAAATATGAGACGTCATGAGATTACTACAAGGTGCCATTGGCCTCTGCAATTATAAGAGGTGCTCAAAGTGGTGGCCATTTGCTTCCAGACATTTGTTAGTATAGTGAAAGGTTGAGGTGTATATGCATTTTTTGTTAGACTGTGTGTATGTGTTATATATATTTATGTATGTATATAAAATCCTGCCCTTCTTTAGTTTACAAAACTTTACAGCTTGCAAAAAGTATTACAGTATAAAGAATGTGGATTGTTTCCCAAACCACTGTTGCTATGGTAAATAAAGTGTGGCCCAACATCTCAGCTAGGGAGATAGAACTCAGCCTAAGGGGTTTTTTGTTTTGTTTTATTTTGTTTTTTAATGCAGGGTGTGTGACTACTGCTCTGTCAGCCTCATTCTTTCACTTGGTAAATATATTTAGGGTCCTTGAGTCTGGCTCTGCACTGGTAACTGAAAGTGATTTGTTACTTCTGTGAGCACTGGAAATACCACAGGATTTCAGCTTCAGAGGCAGGAAGCCGTGTACCTTGCTTAATTATTCTCATGTGCACATTAGCCCCCCACCGTGCCAACACACTCAGCACTCAGAGGTTGTGATGTGCACCTGTCATACTTTTGGAGCCAGCTACCTCCATCTCTGCACCTAACAGAGAGGTTAAAACTGTTGGCTGCGCCCAGAAACTAGATCCAAGAACATATCAAAGGTGGAGGGAGTAACCTTTGGTTACACATGCTTTTGCCTGGAGAGGCACTGGGTTTGGAGAAGCCTACTGAGCTAAGCCAATTATCAGGTGATGTTTGTTGCATGAATCCAGCCAGCACATACCTCACACTCTGGGCAGCTCAGGTCCTCGCAGCACTGGTGTCTGTGGGGCGTGGGCACTGAAGCTAAGGGGACAGCCTTCCTTTATCAGCTGGGTGCTTCGGCACAGTCACCCTGCGTCCAGATCCTGCAAATGCTCTGCTGCCGGGCGGTCAGGGCGTGTTCAGTGTCAGTACTGAGGAGTCTGGGCACGTAGTTTGGCCATTTAAAATGAGCTGATAGCAAGAGAGTTTTTGAAGTACTCAGGGCTCACACTGAACTCTTATTTAAAAAAAAAAGATTTAAAATGAGAGGTCTTGAGATTTGTTGCTATTTAAGGGCAGTTTATGTAAACTTCACCTTCCAACAAACATTGTTTCATAATTTTTATTACTTTAGAGAAATAGGAAATGAATGAAATAGATGTGTGCTTGTGGTTTTCATTAAATCCTCGATTTGAAAATAATTTGTGCTGGGATAATTTTAATGCCAGTAGGTTGATACATGAAAATAATTGTATACTATTGAAAGGCTCTAAAGAGACAATTATCAGTACAAATAATATTTTATTTTTTTGGATACTTAGGAATGTCAGAAACCACAGTCACTGTATTATTAAATAACTTTAGAATAGTTGCTTCTTAGTTTATTTACACAATAGCCTAAAATGAGCCTGATTGCTTTTTAAGGGCTGCTCACATTAAACTCCCAGTGGATTTTAATTTTCTTAAGTTTACGATTGCTTGGGTTGTTGAGTTTAAGGTTGACGTTAATGACCATCTTGTGGACATAAACACAGTGACATCGGATTCCAGAGTGATAAGGTACTGGAGTGGCCTATCAGAAATAGCAGCCGTTTGTTTCCCAGGAAGGACACACTGAGCCTGAGGAGAGACCACATCAAACCATGAGCCAAATGGTTCTGAGGAAGAGTAAGCAGACAGGTGCATTTCTAATTAGTAAACCCTTCAAGCACATTTGAGAAATCCAATGCTCATACTCCTTTCTCCCACATTCAATAGATACTAACGTTCAGCTTTGGTTGCGTCAAATTTCATTTACTTGTTGGACTCGATGCCTGAATTAATAAGCAATCCCTTGTTTTCTGTATTAAAATCCTATACAAATGGCATCCTGTGTAACTTGCTATTTTTTTCAACCTGGTGTAATCATTCTCCCACCTTCTTTCCTGTTTTTAACTTTGCACATTATTTCAGCATCTGTCTGTTTGTCCACTGGTCATCAAAAGGTGAATGGATAGATGATACTGAGGTCTTTGTGCCTTTGGGAAGGCGTCACTTGGTGACATACCTAGAAGAGACATTACTGTAATAGCGGGAAATGAGGCTTTTCAACTTTACCATCTGTTCTTAAATAGCTCTCTGGAGTAGTTATACTTTTAGTAGCAATTGTTTTAAAGCTCCACTCTAATCTCTTTCGTGGGACATTTACACATTAATGGTAGATTACGTATGTGTACATACAGATATTGAATAGAATTTCTTTCAGGTTTGTGTGCATTTTAATTTTGTCTAAAAGCAAATAGAAATTTATTTTGAGTTTTTGGACCTGGTTCGAATTTAGCATCTCTACTATTAATGTATTTATGTTTGGTAAAATTTCCCCTGCCTCAGTGCACAGCTTTATAAATGATCATAAAGACTTGTAGCTTTGCGATTCATCATCAGTTAGACTTTCCATCACTCCAGAAAGTTGCCTCTTGCCCTTGCTAGCCCCCTCCCTGTCCCCTTGCTCCCTTTGACTCATTTTTGTCCTAGGGTTTGTTTTTTCACTTCACATGGAGTTGGGCAGTATTGAGCCTTTTGAGTGCTGTTCTATGCCTCCGTGTTGGGGCAGTAACAGTGCTTAATTATTTTTGTTATTGAGGAGTTGCACTAGTGTGATTTTAGGAGCTGAAGTGTGTGTGGACAGAGAGGACGACTGGCACTGCAGGTGGCTGAATATGTTTGGCAGCAGCGTAGGATGAAAAGGTTAGAGTGTCAATTTGTAGCCTGCTCCTTCTACAGTGTCTGTGACTTGAGTATAAACAGTCTACATTGAACATTACTATGGAGACTAACATCAGAACTGGTGCCCTCTTTCTAAACCTGATGCCTCAGTTGGCGAGAGCTGCTCTTAACAAAGAACAGTACTACACGTGGTTTGGATTAAACGTCTGATTTATTTTTTTACACTTCTGAGGGGTGGAGGTTCGGGGTCCAGGTGCCTCCAGGTTGTTTTTTCCCAGGACCATGAGGGAAAGATCAGCTCCAGGTCCCCTGCTTGGCTTGTAGTTGGTTTTCTTTTCCCATATCTTTACTTCAGCTTCCTTGTAAAGCCCCTGTCTAGAATTCCTCTGCCTCTCATGCTGGGTCAGGGTGCTCTAATTATCTCATTTTAATGTAATTACCTCGTTAAAGGACTTCTCCTGAAATATAGTTAAATTCTGAGGTGCTGCAGTTCAGGACATAGAATTGTTTTCAGGAGGATGCGATTCAGCCCGTGTGGGGTCTTTGGAGTTTGTGTGTGTGTCGTACAGACGCACATTTCAGGAGCAAAGTTCTTTCTTGGGATGATTCTGCATGGTGGCAAATGGCCATTCTAGAAAGATGGTCTCATGGAAGCTCTTGTTTCAGAACTATAACTATGAATGTTCCGAAATGTATTTATTGACGTGTCAAGAGGTTATACCTATCTGTTGATTGAAAAGTTCATAAGATATTATACATAGCACCATTTTTACTTTAAAAATGGTATCTGTAAATAATAGAATATTCATAAAGCTGACATAGATGAATAGGTATTATTTTGCGCTGGCCCTGTGATCAAAGCTTTGCGGAGGCCAAAACACTTTGCAGTATCAAGTAGATAAATCACACTCTCGTGTTATAAGTGGAGAACTGAGGCCCAAACAAGGGTGAATATCCTGGATCTTAGTGCCCAGCGAGCAGCCCAGCAGCCCAGGCTGACTGGATCCTGAGCTTTGCTCGCAGTCCAAGTGGTGCATGATGGCGGCACAAGCACAGCCCCGGTCACCTCTGTCCTGGGTGGTAGAAAGCTGGGTGTTTTATTTCTTCTCAGGACTTTTCATATCTTCCTGTCTTTTCTAAAACAAGAGTACTTTGTAATTCACCTTGTGTGAGTGTGTGGACGTGCTCACCAGAGGTGGTTAAATAGTCTCTGCTCACCAGAGGTGGTTAAATAGTCTCCGCTGGGCCTCACCATCCATTTGCAAAACAGCCTTGGTTCTGAGAAGGAAAAAAAATAAGTCGCATGAACTCTACAGCCTGCGATTCGCCCATCGTGTGGCTCCTAGTCTGGGTCAGGATTCAAGCCAGACCCGCAGTGACAGCGGCCAAAGCGGTGCTGGGCCCCAGGCGAGCGGCTGCAGCACTCTCCCGCTGTGTCCTCAGCCAGGGCTGGCGTGCAGCAGGAGCCCTAGGGAGAGGCAGCTCTGCAGAGCTCCCTGCCCCTCCGGACCTCGGTGCTGCACTGCGTGCCCTGCGCCCAGGGGGCTGAGCTCCACCCTGGACAGGCCCCTGGCGTGGCGGCACTGTGCAGTGGCGGGGAGCTCCCGGGGTGCACTGACCAGAGGATCCTGAGAGCCCAGTCCGAACGCGGTGCCGGCTGCCATGCCTGCCAGTCCCCAGTCGTCTCCCTTGCGGCCTCCTGCAGGGGTTTTGTGGTTTGTAGGACAGTTGTGGGTGAGGAGGATGGATGGTTCCAATTTTCAAGGGTTTGGCTCTGGCTCTTTGATACATATTTTTGAATGTATGTTATGTATATTTTTATAAACTCATGCAGAGAAAATACTAAATCCTGGGTGTCACATATTTTCTTTGACTTGACTCAGATGGAAGAAGGGATGTTTCAGAAAAGACAGCAACGGGGAAGCTAATTGTCATGGCAACCCACAGGCTTTTATAGTGGAACACTGCCTTTGTAACCCAAATCCGTCACCTTTTTTGCTAACTACAGAAAACAGGCTGACACAAACTCAAGAAATTATAGTAGCATCTTTCAGTGGGGCTTTATTTGTTTTTTGGGGCCTCGTGCAGTGGTTTGAGTCCCTCCATAGCATTTCAGAACTGAAAGATGACCTTTAGGGTTTTGCAAAGGGCAAGCACTCATGGCTTTCCCCTTATTATTTGCCATTATTTGTTGCCTTCCACTCGGTAAGAGTGCTGAGAATGAGGGCAAGTTTGGGGGACCTTGTACATGCTGTGGCACAGGCTCTCCTTGGGAGAGAATTCCATCTCTCATGTTCTGATGGTTTTTCCAGCTTGACCTCGTGCCATCTTTTTTTTTGGGACAGGGTCTCACTTTGTAGTTCAGGCTGGCCCTGAGCTCACTATGTAGCCCAGGCCAGCCTCCAGCTCAGCAATCTTCCTGTCTTTGCCTCCCGAGTGCTGGGATGACAGGCATGAGCCACCACGCCCAGCAGGGTGGTACGTGGTATTGATGGCTGGTGGGCATGAGTCTCCACGCCCAGCATTGTATGTGGATACCGGGATGGAACTCAGGACCTTGCTCTTGCGAGGTAGGCGCTGGAACCACTGAGCTAAATCTCCGACCCGACCTCGTGCCATCTTATTCTTGTGTCTTCACCAGGTGCTTAGAACCCATACTCCTGACCATCACCATGGCATGGCCTGTGTGGTTTCCTGCCCCTTCTGGGTGGACCTCCAGGAGTGGTGGCCCGCGTGGTTTCCTGCTGTGCCCTAATGAGGCCCAGCTGCGGTGCAGGAGCTGCTGTAACAAAGGAGCCCTGTGCGCGCAGGCAGGGCTGGAGCGGGGACCTTCCCGAGCACCTGAGCGCTCCAGCTTTTTAGTCCAACAGAGGCGGATCCTCGTTGCTGCTCAGGCTGAGGCGACAGAGACCCTCCTCACCTAGGACCGCACTGGAGGGCGCTTGCTCTGGGACTGTCAGCCAGAACAGACAGGAAGTTGAGTGGTTGTCGCGTTGGCACTGAAGTGTCTCCACATGAGACACGCAGAAGGACTGACCCTCTCAGATGCTCCTCCATGTGCTGAGCCCTCTTCAGCCCCTTGGATTGGCCTCCTCCCCCCACCCAATTGTCCCTTCTCCCCTCCCCTTCCCCAGGTCAGGAGTCCATGCAGCACGCATGTGCACTGTGCTTATAACAGTTCACCTTTAGGCCTTATGTGGCAAACATGTGCCAAGCATGGACCATGTGCCAGGCATCCCAAGCAACAAAACAGAAACCCTCCCATTCTAGAAGGGCAAGAAGGCCCGGAGTAAAATGTGATATTCAATGAGTAAAAGTGGTGTCAAGTGCAGTGTCAGAAAACAAATCCAGGGGGAGGTCGGGGAGCCCGTGTGATGGTAGGGAAGCCGCTTAATGCTGAAACCCAAAGAAAGCCTTTCTCTGAGTGGCGGAGGGGAGACCCGTGGTAAGAAACTGCAGTGTGCGTGGGAGCTGCATTCCAGGGAGAGGGAAGAGCGGACTGGCCCCCGAGGCGAGGGCGTGCCTGCTGTGTGGGAGGCACGGGAGGCAGCCCTGGCTGGAGCAAGATAAGCAGAAGGCCGGAGCTGGAGGCTGGTGTGAGACGATGCCCACCAGCCCCCTCTTCCCTTTTCATGACTGGCTGATGTGTGCCCCCTTCCCCCCAGCCTGCACCCATCCATTGTGAGCCCAGGAGCTTGGCACCTGGAGCACACAGCTCTGAAGGGTACAGGGTCACATTTGCAGTGCTTGGCACATAATGCAAAGTAATGTTTGGACGGATAAAGAGGAAACAAAAGAAAGAAAAATGCACCCAGAAATATATGCATACATATAATATTTGAGTTCACACATTTCAACAAGACAGCAAGATTTTTTCTTTGCAGAGTTCAATGTTTAAGTACATCATATGATTGCTTTAAGGCCTTGGCTACATTTTTTTATTTAAATAAGTCTAATTAAGGAAGACATGTACTCTTATTTCCATATTTTAAAATGTATCTCCTCTCTGCTTTTGCCTTGTAGAAAATGTTTGTTCAAAGATGCTAAGTGGTGTTTTACTTAGGTGTTCTTTAAGAATAAAGTTACCTGGGCCGGAGGGTTAGCTCAGTGGTTCCGGCGCCTGCCTCGCAAGCGTAAGGACCTGAGTTCGATCCCCGGATACCACATATAATGCTGGGCGTGGTGGCTCACGCCTGTAATCCCAGCACTTGGGAGGCAGAGACAGGAGGATTGCTGAGTTCGCAGCGGCTTGCCTGGGCTCCATAGTGAGCTCAGGGCCAGCCTGAACTACAAAGCAAGACCCTGTCTCCAAAAAGCAAAAAAAAAAAAAAAAAAAAGAATAAAGTTACTTAGCTGATTCTATTGTAACGAAATGTTCCCTCCAACATTTTATGATGGAAGTGTCAAAGTTTATATGTACAAACCACAGAGGGAATAACCCCATTGGCACCAACTGAAGCTGTTAGCGATTCAGCTCAGTCCTCATACACCTGGAGAGTAGAGACTGCTCTGGGTCAGGCCTCTGGTGCATGAGTACAGTCCACGCATAACTGTCCTGTGCTAGAAAAGCTGTGTGACACCCCTGTTCACAGAGAGGCCACTTTGTTAGGACTGTTCAGGCCGACGTTGTGCATTAACTGTGTCTTCCAAGAAGCCTGTTGAAGTCCTGCGCCAGTGCCTCCTAGTCAGCCTCATTCGGGAGCAGGGTGAGAGGGGAGGCATCCCGATCCTCAGACCTAGAGGAGAAGGAGGGCCAGCTTCCTTCACGGGTGTCTGCAAAGCCTGAGCCTTGGCCTCAGACTTATTAGCCTCCAGAACCAGCGTGTTTAAAGCCACCCAGTTTGCGCTTTGTTATGGTAACCTCTTTCTAAAGGAGCACAGATCCCCCGCCCAGCACTGGGAGAACAAGAGCCCTTGACGCTCAGGGCAGTTCTTGCTGAACAGAGGGTGTTCTCTGTGATCCTTCCAGTGCTGCTATATTAATATTCTCTATGGCTGAGCAAACACAACATTTTAAATTCTTTGTAACAAATTCGTGGAACTGTGGGATATGTCCATAGACCCACTTTACAAAACATGGGTATAGGAAAAAAAAGCAGCTTAAACTTCTGATCTGAGTTCAAATCCTGTCTCAGCCACTTTGTAGCTATATGAGCAATGTCTCTTTATTTTTCTTGGGTATGAAAGATGTGGTCAAAAGCTTTAGTGAGTGTTTGGATTTTTAAAAAAATATATTTTAGTAAAAGACAGCTGCCCTTAAACTCCCTCAAAACTCTCCTCCTCTCTTCAGACACACTTACTTTGTCATTCTCACCACTTGGTGAAGCAATTCTGCGAGTCCTTCTCATCATGCCTTCTGTTGCTCCGCCATGGCTGCCTCGATGTCCGGACTGGGGCAAGAGCTTTCCCTTTTCTGGCCATTCTGACTCTGGGGAAGAGCCAGGCGTTGCACATGCCAGAGGCGGTGAGGAAGAATGGAGGACACACCGCGTGCTGCGGGAGTGGCTTTTCCGGGGGACAGAACGGGCTGCAGCTCTGACTGGGGTTTTCTCACCCCATGTAGGGACTCCACCGGAAGAGCGCATCTGGGTCTGCATCGGGATGCAGCAGGAACACCGGGATAGACGGGTTTGAAGTGAAGGGGGGATTTTTTTATTGGTATATGTTTGTGATACCTCAGAATCATGTTCATTTTGAGAAATTGATGCATATATCAGCACATATATTGGTACATTTAGTTCGTCTTAATTTTATTTCCCCTTCTCCCTTCTTGCCTCTCCCTTTGTGCACAGATCCACTGCCTGTTTTCACAGTCTGCCTGCTTTTTTTTTTGCTTTTGAGACAGGGTCTCGCTTTGTAGTTCAGGCTGGCCCTGAGCTCACTATGGTGCCCAGGCAAGCTGCCGCGAACTCAGCAATCCTCCTGTCTCTGCCTCCCGAGTGCTGGGATTACAGGCGTGAGCCACCACGTCCGGCATTGCAGTATGCGGTATTGATTGTTGGTGGGCGTGTGTCCACGCCCAGCATTATATGTGGTTACCAGGGATCGAACTCAGGTCCTTGCGCTTGCGAGGCATCTGCCTACTTGTTTTTAAGCATCTCTCTTTTATTTTGCTTCTATAATTATTTATATTCTGGGTTTCTTATATAAGAAAAATTGTGCAATATTTAACCTATGTCTGATTTATTTCACTTAGCATTTTTCTACAAATGCCATACCCATTCTTCTGTATGGCCAAGTAGTACTCCATTGTATATAAATACCCCATTTTCTTTATCTAGTTATCTGCTAATAAGCATGTAAGCCACTTCCATAATTTAGCTGTTATAAACTGCGCTGCTGTAAACTTGGGTATGTGCCTATCACTATAGCAGGTCTTTAACTCTGTGGGGAGATACCACAAAGTGGTACAAAACTTGTAATTTTAGTTTTTTGAGGAATCTGTATGTATTTCTATAATAGTTGTACTAGTTTACATTTCCATCAACAATGTATAAGGTTTTTCCCCCTGCAGCCTCAACAGTATTTGTTACTATTCAATTTCTTGACAGCCATTATTTTCCGGAGTAAACTGGAATCTCAGTGTTGTTTTAATTTTCATTTCCCTAATGGCCAAAACTGCTGGACGCTTTCCCATGGCCTCACATCATTGGCCATTTGTATTGCATCTTTTGAGACGTATTTGTTCATTTCAAATCAGAGAGTCTAATTTTACTGAGCTTTTTGTATATGTTACATGTTAGTGTGAGGGGAGTATTTTAAGGGGAATTAATGGCACTGTGTCTTTTACTGTAATACATCTAAAAAACTGAAGGGCTGGGGATTTAGTTCGAGTGATACCGTGCCAACATTGGATACACAAGGGCCTGCCTGAGTTGGATCCCTGGTACTGCAAAAAAAAAAAAAAAATTGAAACAACATATATTGTGAATTTCTGGGTCTAAGGTAATTCTTTTAACCTTCTAGGGAGCTGTGAGTGTCCTCCTAAGTGGTGGTGCTGATGTATATTCCCCCGGCGATGGAGGACGTTCTGGTTCTCCACATCCTCACCAGCGTTTTCTTCTATCTTTTGACCCCAGCATTTCCTATACCTCGTTGTGCTGCTTTCACAGTTTTCCTTTATTGAAAGCAGTCACTGTATTTATTATAAAAGTAAATAGGTAGAATATTCTCAGCTGAGAGGCTGGCAATAGCATGTTATAACTTCAAAATTCAGCTTCACGCTCTGCCAACTGCTTCCTAGTCATCTTCTGAAGCTTTTTGTCCGGAATCAGGTTAGACTGATCACTGTGAGTTTGCGTAGCTCTACCACCACTCACGCTGACCATGTCAGTAACAGGTGCTCAGAGTGGGACAGGCACCTGGCCCAGTGCTATTGCCTGAGGTGGGCACACAGGTATCTGCTCACGATTCTCGCAGGTGCATGGCTGCTGTGGTAATCATGTTAAGAGGGCAGGGCCTGGACTAGCCCCTGTGCCAGTAAAGGTAGATTCCTTGACTGCTTTCCAGACTGAATTCTCTCATAAAGAACAAGAAGCCTCACGATGCAGAGTGCCTGTGAGGCCAGAAATCTGTGGTAGGTGAATGAGTGAGAGCTGGATATTGGAGCCAGGCACCATTGCGGCCCACGTGGGAGCCCAAAGCGCCACCAGCAACCCTCACTGACGCTCGATCCCTTCTTTGCAAAACAGATGGCAGTGCTCCGGTTGCAGGGCTCCCCTCGTGACTGAGAAATGCCCGGGTCATGGTGGGCACTCAACAAATGTTAATTCTCTTTCCTTAAATAGCTCTGCTATTAGCCTCAGATATTTTTCTCTACAGATTTAGTCCCATTCCTGTATGGCAGAACACAGGACTGATTGTATTATTTAGAATCTCTGTTCTTTACAGAGAAGTAATGAGCTCTTGGCAAAATTAAGTATTGGTGGAAATGAATATTGCAATTTGGTAGCTGCTGATTGACATATGTTTGCTAAATAGCAACTCGAATTTCAGAAAGTGTGCCTGAAAGAGAACAAAATGGAAGAAATCTTAAGAACATTTTTACCCTCTTTACCAGGTATTTATAAAAATCATCTCTTTTGGAAAGACCCAGCTAAAAAATTTTTATGAAACAATGGCTAGCTTTGGCTCAAGAGTCCAGGTCAGCCTGCTCGAAACCCCAAATGTCAGGGTGTATGAAGGTGGGTAGATTCTTGGTTGGCACCTCTTCGCCTTACTTTCTTTTTTTTTTTGAAAAATTTAAAAGCTGGTCTTCTGGTCACTAGATCTTTTTTTAGACCTTCATGGAAGTCATAGTAACAGATTTTATTGGGTTCCATGGCAACAAAGGGTTGTGACTTTATTAACAGAGAATCGAGCACACCAAGAAAGATAAAAATCAGAGCCTGGGAAACATCTGACTAGATGCTCATGTTCTGGGGACACTGTACCCTGGAATCAAAAGGTTTTCCCAGTCAGCGTCTGTCTCCTTACAAAGCTCAGCCCCAGCAGGTTATCATTAAGGTTATGGAAATCAGTAATTTTTTTTTTTTTTTTTTTTGCTTTTTGAGACAGGGTCTCGCTTTGTAGTTCAGGCTGGCCCTGAGCTCACTATGGTGCCCAGGCAAGCCGCCGCGAACTCAGCAATCTTCCTGTCTCTGCCTCCCGAGTGCTGGAATTACAGGCATGAGCCACCATGTCCGGCATTGTGGTATGCGGTATTGATTGTTGGTGGGCGTGTCTCCATGCCCAGCATTATATGTGGTTACTGGGGATCGAACTCAGGACCTTGCACTTGCGAGGCAGGCGCTGGAACCACTGAGCTAACCCTCCGGCCCAATCAGTAATTTTTTTAAATCCACTGAGTTCTTTGCTTTCATTCATTTATTCATCCTATTTATATCTTGGTGCATTAAAAAACCAAAACAGTACCGATGGGAACCTAAGCAGAGAGGATTCTGATTTTGAAAGTGGAAAAGAGATATGGCATATCCTTTGTGGATCTGATTACAGCTGGAAATTGTGAGACCACCCGGGAGGGCCAATTAAAGGCAATTATAATTGGTGTGAGCCCTCCCGGAGTCAAAGCTGCTGTGTGAACTCCAGGCTGGGAGGTGTTTCCTACCCTCCTTCCAGGGTTACCCGTTCTGGTTCTGGGCCCTCGTGTGGCGTCTCAGTAGCTATCATGCTGTTCCCGCTCCCTCCACAAGGTTTCAGGCTGTTGCTAGAACCCAAGAGTCTGAAGATGGTTTGAGTGCTTTTGCTGAAGACAGTAATAGACGTGACCAGGAAATGGCAAGAAGTTTGCACTGCCCGTGTCCCTGCTTCCCCTGGCTGTGCTGTGTCGATGCCGGGGTGATGCTTCCTTCAGGCGTGTGGCTGTGCGTTTCTCCTCATACTGATACTGAAAGTGAAAGGACCCTGGGCGAAGGTTGGTGTGGACAGTTTTGCTCAGTTATCCTTTAACTCGGGCGGTTCAGACTGCGCTCCGGGCTCAGACTCTATTAGTCAATTCTGGCCTCATCGCAGTGAATCAGACCCTCACAGATACTCAGGCTGTCATGGTGAAACGGAAACAGTGCCGGCCTCCGAGAGAATTAGCTCACCGCAGTCAAGTCTGCCAGCTGGGGTTAATCAGCTGTAAATTCCTAGGAGAATCGGGCTGGCTTCCAGGCCTGCCCTCACCTTCAGAGGAGTCTGACCCTAATGGGTGTTTCCCAGACTTTCCTGTTTTCAGGAGTGACCTGGGCCAGTGATACAAGACTTAAAACCTATGTCAGAGAATCTGATTCCTTAGGTCTTGAGTGGGGCGGGAGAGAAGAGTGTTCTAGTGAGCTGCCTGGGAAATAGTTTGGCCCGAAGGTCCCTGAGCTGTAGGGCGTCCACTGGGAGAGAGAGTGGAGGCTGATTCCCACCAGAGGTCAAGGCAGGGCCTAGCATCGATAACAGCAGCCAAACTTGAGAACGTAGCCCCACTTCCCGAGCTCCCTTCAGCATTGAGGCCGGCTCTCTAGTCTCCGATCTCCTCCAAGGGCCGCGCCACACCCTATTCCACCCATGACATGCAGTTGCTTTTAAAATCCTTGAGTGGTACAGTAGCAAGTGGCTTTGTTCATGGAATATTAGTGTGCTGTTGTGTGTTCCCTGGGACAGTGTGTACTAAACCTACTTACTTCTGGTGTGCGGGAGCCCACGCGTGACACCTGAATTACCTGGGGAGCTTGTTAAACCATATACCTGCTTTCTAACACAGATACTCAATACGTCCCACACCCGGCCTGGCTGCGGTCTTGGTGGTGGTGGTGGTTTTTAACCTGGAGGGTTTTGTGCATTCTTCCTCTTGAGTAAGACCCAAGGGGATGGCTCAGCGGACACACACAGGCTATGGAGGAGACTAAGACAGTGATCGCCTTCGGAGTAAACCTCAATCTGCTGAGAACCTGGGTTTAACAATTAAATTCACTGCTATTTCAATGTATATCCATTCTGGGGAGTTTGTATGTATGTCCAGACTTTCTGCCCTGTTTAACAAAGACTAAATAACAGCGTTGAAGTATGTAGTATATCATCTGCGTAAACCAACCAGCTTAATTTAAAAGCACAAGTTCCTAGGGAAGACAAACAAAAGTCTCATAGTATGAAAGGGCTTACAGTGAAAAATACCATCCTTTCCAGCTTCTTCCCATCTCCTCGGAGTTGGCCAGATAGCGTTTCTTCTATAGTTTTTGAAATGGACCCTGCACAAAGCCAATGTGTCCAGTGAGTCCCGTGTGGGCAAATTCCTTCAGGGTGACTTTTTCCCTTGTTTCTCTTTGTAGTACTGTAGTTAAAAGTCTTCATGTTTTTTGGTAACTACATATGGGCAAATCCTCTTCTTGTACTGGGGTTCAGACCCAAAGCTTTACACGTGCTAGGGTAGCACTCTGCTGCTGGCCTCGATGATTTAAATTAACAAAAGCAAAACGTTGGATCAAGGCACATAGATGCACACATCTTGTCCTTCCAAAACCTGTACCATGTGGGGGTCATGGTCGCTTCCCTTCTGACGGCTTCCTGGCCCATCTGGGGTGGATGCAGGAGACAGGTAGCCCTGTCCAGGTCTGTGTTGTGAAACTGAGTGTCACCTAAGGACCTCTGGCTAGGGAAGCCGAGTGAGCTGTCTTTGAGAAAGAGGAATTGAAAAATATACTGAGTGTTTGGAGGCAGAAGAGATAAGAGAGCAAGTAGCTAACCCCGAATTTGCAAAGAGAGTACTTCAGGTCACAGAGGTCACAAATCCTGAGCTGGTGCTGAGGAAAGTGGGACCCACGCTTCAGGCCATGTGCACCGCTTCCTGGCCATTACCTGCTCCTGGAGTAGAAGCCATAGAGCAGTTGTGGGCGAAGTGTGGCCGGAACGAGGTGCTTTCCACTTTGAACACCTGTGATGTAAGTCCTGGCATGACACCCAGGCCTGCATGTGCACATGTATGCTGTCCCATGTGCATTTCAGAGCCCTGTTTTCAGTTGAAAGAGTTCTGCCTCAGTCTGTGGCTCGGACTGCACAAGTCTCTGTGGTGCCTGATGGAACTAACGCAGACCCCAGCCAGGTCCCAATGGGGTGTTGCTGGCTCCAATCTGGTCTTCTCTCTCTCTTCATTTTGTGACCTATTGGCAGCACGCTGCATGAGGATTTTGTAGACACAAAAACAATTGTTTAAGGCTGGAAATCCAGGTCTGTGCAAAGCAGGGAAGTTGTGGAAGGTAGCTTGGGTGTGTGTGCCAGGGAGGTGTCAGTATTTTCAAGTTTGATTGAAAAAGGTAAACGGACATGCTGTGACTCTAAAGGGAGTCATCCAGAGTCCAAAAAAATAGGAGAGCAGCAGGAAACTCAGGTCAGAGCTGCAAACACAAGGGCAAAGGGCTTGTTCCTCCTCGATACTCAAGGACCCATCTTCCAGGCTGTGTCAGAAGAGGTAAAAGGAAAGTCCCGCAGACTGTGAACTCTGAATTGATTATTGCCTGTATCCAATCAATGTAATTGAGCCAAGCAATCACAGAGATTCATGACCCTTGTCAATAATTTCATACAAGAAACTAGATTGATTTTTTTCTTAGATATGTCTGACTAGGTACTGCACAAGGAAGAACCTAGGGTACCGAGATGGGATGTGGGGGAAGAATGTGACCATGGGAAACTACCAAGAATGGATCAGAAGAGATGCGACTAGGAATGACTGGGAATGTATTCCCAGGGTGTGACTGGGAATGTATTTCAGCAAGAAAGTTGGAGATATAAAAATATAAATAAAATATCCAGTGGCCAAGATATGTTCAGAGTAATAAAGCAGCCATAAAAATAGGTGAGACAAGGTGGAGCCAAAGTTTGAAGAGAAAAGTACCAGAGAAACAAACATGCTCAGCCTCCTGGGATTGAATTCTGTGTGCCGTTAATGATCAGTCTAGCTCTTTAATCTTTATGTTTCTTGATGTGTGATAGGGGTTCATTCTAATAAATTTATTCTAAGTTGAAATTATCCTACATTGGCCATGCATTTCATATACCTGGCCTACCCAGGATCACAGCATGGCAGCATGGTGCATGGTGGTGCCTGGTGGTTTCCCCTCATGGCTGTATGTCTGTCCAGGAGCTGCAGCACTGCCAGCCCCATGGATCCCAAGAGAGGGTCATACTGCATATCACTAACCCAGGAAAAGATCCTGATTTGAATACAGTTTCCACTACAAATATGACATATACTGTGGTGAAACTAAAAAGAAATTTAGGTCAGACCCTCCAAAGTCAGGGACCATCTTTAGTTCTAAAATGACTTAAAAGAGACATAAAATAAACAAAATGAGCCTAGCCAAAAATAAAGCATGTATTTCTTATATATAAAGTATACTATTGATTTACCATTTTGTTGGAGGCAAAACCCATTTGCAAGCATTTATTATTTAACATTATTTTAGAACCTTCCCTGAACCGAGCCAGAGGAGAGGCCATGGGATATTAACATCAGTGAGCATGCTTCCTCTTCAGTGTTACCGGGCAGTTCTATGCACATTAAACTTCTGTGGCTCTAATGAGGCTTTATTGCACTTACGGAATTCTCCCTCTTTTCCAAACCTCTTTGCCCTTTCCTCTCCCACCACACCCCCAACACAGAGTTAAATCAATACCACTGAAACCACATAGCAATTTTGAGATCTTTGCACTAGTTATTTAATGTCAAGAGCAGGAAACTCCTGGTCCCCTGGACTATTCTGGCCTGCATTTTTATATGACTTGTGGCATTTCAAATATTTGAGAATCTGGGATATGAGAAAGGTCAAAAGGGATTTAAAAACAAATGACTGACAGACAGCAAGAAGACTTGTAATCTGCCGTGTAGGTTAAAAACTCTGATTATAATCCAAACCTGTATGCGCACTCCAAAGGGCAAGAGGACAGTATGAAACATCCTCTGACTACCGTGACTTAAATCTCAAGAGGAGTCTTAGATAAAGCCGGAACATCAGAAAGGTTCACTTACCTGCCTGCCGCCATGCAGCCGCTGCGAATCAGGGCCGGGACCCCACCAGGGCCCCTGAGTAGGATGCCAGGCACTGCTGCTGCTGGCTCCGGGCCTCTCCCTGGGCTCCTTGCTCTCTCAGAGCAGCCCCCATTGTACATCCATGTCTTGGGGTCCCAGGAAACTCAGGTTCATCCTGTCCTGAACCCTTCTCTACTCCAAAATGCTCTTACCAATTGTTATGGTTGAGCCTGGATGTCCCAGAACAGCCTCATTTGGTAGCTTAATCTAGAGTGTGTGTTGCCTGAGATGAGGGTGTGATTACTAAACCAGTCCCTGACTGGTTTGGCTCCACTCAATTCCTAATCTGAATAAGCAGCAGAAAAACATAAAACTATGTGGATGATTTTGCTACTACCTTCTGGCCGCCATGAACTGTTTCTTTGATGCCTATCTGTCCTGAATTGGAGCCGGCTGATTATGGACTAAATTCTGAAAACTGTGAGCCACCATAAATACCTTCCACCTCTAATTCTGAGCATCAGATATTTTGCCTCAGCAAGGAGAGAAAAGTAACTAACACACGGTCTTGTGAATGATCTGACAGCCTCTGGGAGCAGTGGAACCACAGTGGAGCTTTCCTCGACTCCCCACCCTACCCCACCTTCCACAAGTGCTGGGTCCTATTTGCCGCTGTCTCCTTCCTACGCCTCAGCCCGGCCTGTGGACACTTCCTGGTGTCCAGCCTTCACGAGCTCAGTTCTCTCAGAACACACCTTCCCTGAGTCCCAGAGACTGTAGGCTGCAGGTGGCCTCTCATGTGAACCCCCCAACATCCAGTGGGATTTGAGTGGAGTGCTCCAGGTCCTGTCCTTAGAAGCAGCCTGTCATCCTGACCACCACCCACCCCCCAGTACTGGAGATTGGACCCAGGTTCTTTACAGAGCTACGTTTCCAGCTTTTAAAATGTTGAGACAGGCTGTTATTAAATTATTCTGGTTGGACTCATACTGGTGATCCTCCTGCCTCAGCCTCCCAGAGTATTAGGATTATAGTTGTGCACAACCACACCCGCATATCCCAGTTCTTCTGCCGTCCTTGCCTTGCACCCTATCATCCAGATCTGCAGCAGACCCCTGGCTTCTTTCAGAAGTCACCATGTGCCACTCCCCTGCTTGGCATCAAACCCTCTGCCTGCCTTCCTGGGCACCTGGTGTCCTGATCACAGTTCGCAGCTTTGCACGTGCAGTGCCCGAACTGGGTGTGTTGAGTAGAGCACTGGGCAGCTGCGGGGTCCTGGGAGTCGTGTGATGTGCAGGACCCCATCTAGCTCGGCCTCTTGCACAGACACAGTGTGCGCCCGGCTCCTGCTGGTGGCACAAAGTCCCATTTGTGCAGCGCGTGCTGAGCCTCATGTGGGGCACAGCACAGGGCGTGGAGTTTCTCTGAGACAAACACGGGAATACCCGTGATAGCATGAGCAGGCTCCCCAAAGTCCAGGCTGAGTCATTGCCAGGTGCCATTCAGATACCAGCCTTCCTGCCTGGCACACTCAGCTGTCGCTTGGGCAGGAAGGTGAGCCCGCTGCCTGTCCCGGTCTGGCCCTGCTTTGTTGCGTGGCTTTGGTAAGTCCTCACCACCCTCCTGCCTCAGTGGGAGCCTGTATAGACGCACTGTCGAGTTTCGTGGTGATTAATGTCCTGTGAGAGGCTTGAAAGAAATACAGATTATTTTTGTGTTCTTAATAGTTACCTTTGTGCTTGCCTGAATCCCTCCCTGATTTCTCAGTGGATTTCTGGGTATTTAAACTGGCTAAGCTAATGAACTACTAAGTTCCTTTATTGTTTGGTCTTTTTAAACACGTAGATCCAGTGTGAGTGATTTAAGAGCTAGACAAATACGTGGCTCGTTTGTGCCGGCTACTGGCTGGAAAGAGGCCAGTTCTCCTCCCATTTTCCTCTGGAAAGTCGCACCGGGTCTGACAGGATCTGAGTTGAGTCTCACTGGACACCCTATCTCTCCACGAGGGTACGTCTCCCAGTTCCGCCTTCCCTGGAGCCCCCACAAACCTGGGACACTGCCAGCCCCCAGGGGAAGGAAGGCCGGGTGGTGCGGAGCTGTGGGTGGGGAGGAAGTTCTGTGAGTGTCTGAATCATGTGAATCCCGGCTTCCGCCGCCCAGGACCCCCGCGGGGGATGGGGAGCCCTGCAGGGAGAGTGTGTTCCAGGTGGGTTCAGCCCTTGGGGACTGTTGATCTCATGGGAAACCCGCTCAACCCATGGCCCTGTGGGTCTGTGTCATGTGAGACTTGTGACTCTTGCTGCAAAGTAAAGGTAATCAGTGGTTCATTCCCTGGACGTTAATGTTTGTGTCCACTTAACAGAAGACTTTTTTTTCCCAGTCAGTTCTGTACAAAGCTTTGTTGAGAGTGTCACAAAGTGTACTGTTGACAGTTGTCTCCAGTCTTTAAGCCAGATTAATGGGGGGGGGGGGTCAGGTTAGAGGGACTCCTAGCCAGCGACGTGTTGGCGGCTACTTCTGTCATTTAAAGAAGAAAATCAGAGGGGCAGCTGCTCCCGCAGCAGCCGACCTGCAGCTCCCCGCACTGTGAACAGGACAGTTGGCAGGGCCGGGCACACATGCTGCCAGTGGGAATCAAAGGGGAAACTGCCAGAGCACTGCTTGTAAACAGCTTCGCCTCCTCCTGTGCCATGCTGATCACAAAGCCGCAGACCGCAGCCAGTGGGCAGGGCTGCTGCAGGAGCCCGGGCGCTGCCCGGCCTGGGCTTCCTCCCTCCAGCTGCTGGCAGCCAGGTGGGGTGGGGCCGGCTGGCTGCCCGAGGAATCTGTGGCCCCACGAAGCATAGGACTTTCTCCAGACTGGACGGACCGGACTAGTCCTCCCTGTTCTTGGTGTGGGCCGGGTGAGGGTGGGGCTCCGGAAAGACCAGACCCTTGGCCATCGCGGCCCGAGGGCCTTTGCGTCTGGTTCATGACTTCACCATCTTAACATTATTAGCTGAAGTGTTAAGAGTAGAGCCAGAGGTAGCAAAGTAGGTTGAAAGATGTTATTCTACAACACAATTAGTTTATTTCACTATGTAGTTTATTCCATTGTTTTTATCTTCAAGTGTCTATAAATTGTTATATACTGCAGAGAAAGACTCCACTGTGAAGGGCACAACACCATGAAAGTCCCTGTCCACTGATTGAGAGTGAGCTGACCCTGGGCCTCCCTTGACTTCCTTCCCAGGCCAGGTGTCCCCCATTACATGGCTTCCCCAGCACCCCAAGAGGCCATCTCCTTTAATCCTTGCCTTTTTCTCTGTCATGTTACCACCTACATATTTGGGCTTTATAAAATGGAATTTATTCTGAATGTGTTCTTTAATTTGCTTTTATCCTTTTAAATTCTTGTCGCTCTGGTTCATGTCACTCTGTACAAACATGCGTA
>PVIC010003597.1:22614-45114 GCA_004025085.1 Thryonomys swinderianus | reverse complement strand
GTCGAGCTGACGGATATCACAGCCACCCAGCAGGGAGGGAGAAAAGATCCACACTCAGGGGAGAGCAAAGCAGGGACCTGAACAGGCTGTGTTTGACCAGCACAAGGTCCCTGATCAGGCCAGTTTAGACAAGACAGAGGACAGGCTCAGCCTGGGACAGGGAGGACCTTGACTTCAGCTTCAGTAATTTCAGCCTCATCCTGTAGACGGCTTGTATGTGTCCCCGTGATGAGTCCTGGAGACTCAGGGCCTCTCAGTCATACTCAGAACAGGTTTGGGACACTTGGGGAGACATAGATTGGGACAAGAACAGTTGGAAAGATTTATTGAAATTTTTTTTTTTTTTTTGCTTTTTTGGAGACAGGGTCTCGCTTTGTAGTTCAGGCTGGCCCTGAGCTCACCATGGTGCCCAGGCAAGCCACCGCGAACTCAGCAATCTTCCCGTCTCTGCCTCCCAAGTGCTGGGATTACAGGTGTGAGCCACCACGCCCAGCATTATATGTGGTAACCGGGGATCGAACTCAGGTCCTTGCGCTTGCAAGGCAGGCGCCGGAACCACTGAGCTAACCCTCCGGCCCGATTTATTGAAATTTTTGATGAAAGATGGTATATTAGAGAAATTAACGATCAAACCCAATCTGCACCTCTCCCTTCCCTGTTCATACAGTTTAGTTCCTTTAGAGAATTTGCCTGAGTGAAATACACATCCCCTTGCCTCTGATTACATTTGACTGAACACTAAGAGTCAGCATGATCACTGACTGTACATGTGTCTGGGATGAAAAGCAATCAAGCAAAGTCTGTCCAATGCAGAGACTGATAGTTGCAGATACTGTTATAGTGACTTTAATCATAAAACAGTCATAATGCTTAAAGCAGTGAATGACCTCAGAGGGATCAAAGTATAGAAATCAGAAATTCCAGTTCACTGAGTTCAGAGGACTATCTTGGGCTGAATAAGGTTTCATGATGTTCCTGGGTGGTTAGTCTCGAACAGATGGTCCTTAACATTTGAAATGCTGAATAAAGTAGGTGGACTGAGTTGAACTAATGAAATGTACTACATTGTGGATACTATGAAGAAGATAACAGCCTTGGAGTCAAGTTCATGGACTTCTCAAGGCAGAAGGAAAGGCAAAGGGAAAATCCCATGACTCTTCCATCTTAGGGCACTAGGCATGCATAGTCTCTGAGAGGCAATGCGTCCTTTGGGCATACAGTTAATGTTTGCCAGGCGTATTTCTGCACATGGATGGCTCTGTCCTAAGTTCAGAGCAGGTGTCCCCATCAGAGTTCTCCCGGTCTGTGGGGGAGTTAGGACTGTGTGCCAGGGACAGACCCGTGATTTTGTCTATTACAGTTCCCAGTGAAGAGAGGCATCTGGCCTCATAACTTTTCAGACTGTCTTCTACCGCCTTGTCCCACCCCCATCTTTTTTCCTTGTATTAATCTAGATTTTTTCCAAGCATAATTAGAATCATAGACAAGTATAAGCAGTGATCAGAGTATTCAATGAAGGTTTACATTTTTTAAAAATAAAATTTATTATAGTAAAAAACACATTGGCAGTATTTCCCTCCAAATCTTCCCCTTCAGGCCCATTGTTCTCAGTACCTTCTGAAGTACTTCTGGAAGTCCTCTTTGGTGAGTGTTTTTATGAGATGTGATTTCAGAACACTACAGTGGAGGCTGCTGCTGAGTGCCATCCTGGGAAAGGCAGGCTTGTAAAACCACCATGCTGCATCCTCACCCACGACTCACTAACATGGCACTGCATGACTTCTGGCTTTGCCCAAGTCAGAATGCCCAGGAAAGACAAACACTTGAAACACAAACCAACTAGATCTTCTTGAAAGAACTGCTGAACTGCTTCAGAGGTGCTCAGAGTTGTCAGAGCAAGGAGAAGTATTTTCAGAGAGGTTAGTAGAAGTGTCTTTCAGTGTAATAAATTTTTAATTTAAATATTCACTGTATTTTCCAAGCACACTTCATAAACAGGTGCACCGTGGTGCTTCCAGGGAGTCAGAATAGTCTCTTCTGGAACTGTGCCTTGGACTGAGAGTATGATGCGTCCTGTGCGTAGTCTTCTCTTCTGTCCTTAATTAAGACAGAAGGATCTCTGTCTCACAGCAAAGTGAGCCTTCCTCCTGCCTTTCATCTTTGTTGAAGACTTTATAATTTGACCGCCACAGTCCCCATGAAAATTGGTAATTGGATGTGATGGTAACTGGAGTTTGTGTAGTAGTTTGGATCTGCTGAGGAGAATAGTGAGTAGAAATGACATTAGCTGCCAGCGATGCTTTTCTCAGGCAGATAGCCTGGCTTTTGCCCTGAATGAAAGATCCTAGCCTTTCCACGAGAACTCACCTCGCCCATGAAATGGTGCTCTGTGTGTTTGGTTGTTAGTACAAGTCTCAGTACTCAGTCCCAGACAGAGGCACAGAGGTGCTGGTGAGGGGGAAAGGGGTGTGCAGACCGATACTGACCAAAGGCATGAATGCACCAAATAGTCATCTTTGTGTGACTGTGTACAGCGCATGAACCACATTGAAAGTCCCTAAATACAATATAATCAAGGCTCAGTTTTTGTATAAAATTAATAAGAATTTAAATATTCTGGGTGAGGCACAGCCATGCATGCTGGTATGCCCAGCTACTCAGGAAGATAAAGCATCTGGAGATTCACAGGTTCAAGGCAACTTGGCAGAACCCTGACTCAAAAAACCAAACAGACAGACAAACCAGTATGTTGGATCCCAGGTACTTGGGAGGCTGAGGCAGGACTACAAGTTTGAAGCCACCCTAAGCAACATAGCAAGACCCTGTCTCAAGAAAGGGAGGTGGGCCTGGGGATGTAGCTCACTGGTAAAAGATGTGTGAGGAGACCCTGTATTCAATTCCTAGTATTGTAGTGATAATAATAATTGGCACTGTTTGTGTTTGAATAGGATATTTCTTTATGGTGTTCCAATGTCTCTATTTGTCTGTATTTTATTTTTGTGATTATTGTCAAGACTAGCAATGCTGATGGAGCCTGCCGGAGACGGGCTGTTCTGCGGAGCCCCACACATCTGTCTTGTGGATACACTTGCCCAGCATGTGTTTGTGTGGCTCATCCCTCATTGTGCCCAGGCTTTGATTGGCCCATTTAGTCATTCTCAATTTTATAGTCACCCCAATCAACCTTTTGATTCTCAAATACCCCACTTTTCTTCAGACACTCTGTTCTCCCTGCTAGGTGCCCTTGGCTGGTTTTCAAGCCACTACCTCCAAGCCTGAGTCCAGTACCTGCTTCCAAAAAGCCTTACGGCACATCCCCCTCCAAGGCACTACAGTTCGCCGTGTGTGCGGTCGATGCCTCCTGCACAGACAGAGCACTCAGGGCCCTGTGTCACCCTGACCCCAGGGCTTCAGCACACCGCCTGGTTCCCAGAGACACCCAGGACTTTGTTGATGGACCTGGTTGGGAACCTAAATTGATCAGTTCTGTCATAAACCAGTGTGGTCGAGTCTGCCCTAGTTGTACACTGAATGCTTTCAGTTACAGTCAGCGTCTTGGGAAGCACTGGCTTTGTAACTATTATGTAATGAAATAAGGCATTAGCACTATGCATCGTATTTAGGAGTATGTGTATTTTGAAGAAGTTAAAATATGTGTCTGAATCTAACACATTTATACTACCAGTATTACTGCCAGGTTTCCTTTCCATTCCTTTCATGTGTGCTTTTGTGTTCTGGTTACAGGAACAAATATTTATGAGCTAGTGTTGTAAACGTTTTGGAAACTAAAGATATAGAAGAACTGGCAAAATACAGTTCAAATTGACAAGCTAATGAAATTAAAGTTCTTTTCCTGTTAAAATTGAATGGTACTGTATGTTAAATACTCAGAGTACTTGCAGTGTTATTGGTGCTGCAAAGAAGTAATTTTGGTAGCTCTTGCATTTCCATGACCCAAGATATTTTGGCATCTTATGTTTTACTTTATTGAGATACAGCTTCTAGTATAAAGTATGTGATTCCTGCAAACACAACTGAATGGTATTTTACTTGTCTCAGTCTGGAGAAAGTCAGTGCCCGACGCTCCACAGCGCCATCTTCTGGCAAACTATTCTCCCTGCCCCTGCTCCCTGCCATAAGGAAACATTTTGGTGGCCGGAGTCACTGTCACAGCGTGTACATTTTTGTGTGTCATTTCTTTCCTTTGGTATTTTACACATGGGAGTCACCTGTGTTATGTGTTAGTAATTGCTTGTTTCTTTTACTTGCCGCATGTGGCTGTAAACTACCAGTTGCATAAATTCCATGTTGGTTATGTGTATTATGAGGAAAGTCACAGGCTCAGTTTATGTTAGTTGGTATGTGCTGATAGTTTTGCTTAAGAAGACTGTTGGGGTTTTGTCTGGGGCTGCCAGCTGCACCTGCCTGGTACTAACAGCATAGGGAGTGTAAAGTCTCCCAGAGACTGGCCACCTCCAGTCCGTAAGTTCACTGGAACACAGACCCTGGTCATGACGGCTCACATGTCTTGCTGAGGTCTCTGCTGTGTTACGGCGCAGATCTGATCCTATGCATGGTGCCAGTTAGCAGGAACGCTCTTGGAAACTCAGAAAACCGAGAATCCAGCTTCCCTGGCAAGAATTTCAGTTGTTTAGAAATTCCTCTGCCCACCAGGAGCATTTCCCTCTTACTCTCAATTAAATGAGGTACTGCCGATTCTGTCGGTGGATCCTGCTGTTCTAGTAAAACCAAACCTCAGAGGAGAAGGAAGGGAACGTCTAACCGATGTGCTGGTTACTACTGTAGTTTGGGCTTCAAGGCGTTGGTCTGGACGCCTCGTGTCCCCAGATGTTGTCCTGTTAAAGCCCTGATAAAAGCACAAGGATTACTCTTAGGATGTGAAGGCTTAGGGTAAATTCTGATTCTGTAATCTCTGCAAGTAAGACACTAATCCTTAATCTTACACCTCCCTACCAAACTCCTAAGGAGTCATAGAAGTTTTCATACAAAGGGTTCTGCAGGAAAGATAGCGAACCCATAGTGATGGAAAATGAAGTATTTTATTAATCCACTGGCCAGAGAGTAACCACAGGACATTACTCAGAATGCTAGAGTCCCTTTACGAATAGCTAGCAAAAGAAATGAATGACATATTTTTCCTACTTATAAAGCATTATTTTTCTTTTTTTTAATTGAATTCTTTATTGGTACATTTTATAGACAGCTCACAATCACACTCAACATTGGGGAATTTGTACCAATACATGACACGAGTTAATTCTCATTTTTACTCATATCCCTACCCACCCCACAACCTCCCACCTCCCATATACAAGAAAGCACTATTTTTCAAACAAGACTGAAATCAGATGAGTTAGTCATAAAATACATTTAATGAGCCAGGCACAAAGAGCCTGTAATCTGAGCCCTCAGGAGGCTGAGGCAGGAAGATCACCATGAGTTTGAGGCCTGCCTCTCTGCCCATCTGAAAAAAAATTTAAAAATACATTTAATGAGTAGCACATATCATTTTATATTTTCATATGGAAAAATGGGATAGCACAGCAGATACTGATCTTATCCAGATTCAGCAATAAAATCGTTCATATTTGGGGTGTGTGTGTGTGTGAGAGAGAGAGAGAGAGAGAGAGAGAGAGAGAGAGAGAGAGAGAGAGAGAGAGACCTGTCTGTCCTTGTCCACCCCTCTTTCTGCAGCAAGATGCACACATGGCAGATCCTGTGAACGGACGGCCTTGGCCCTGGGCTTCCCTGGGGTCCTTTGTGGGTACGTTAGATTTAGTACATGACAGCTGACATGCCCTGTGCTTGCTACGTCTGTGGTCCAATTTGGCGTGTTCACAGACACTAACTCACAGTCGCTTCCAGTCACTCCGGGGTAGCAGTGCACAGCTGTCCTCACTCTACATCGAAATGGAGCATCGAGGAAATAACTCACCCAGGGTTGAGCACGGGACATGGCGGGGCTGGCATCTGGCCCTGGGCGGCCTGGCTCATGCCCACCCTGTTAGTTGACTTCCGTTTAGGACACACGGGTGTGGAGTCCTGAGAAATCTGAGCTGCCCAGCTGCTGTGTGTGGTGAGCTGCCCTGGCAGGCTACTCCTGCTTTGGAAGTAAAGTCAACCCCAATATAGATGGGCTGGAAGATGGGTCACGAAATAGTGTTTATCTTAAAAACCACAACCCACAGATCCCTTTATTTCTTTTAGTTTCTTTTCCCCCGGATTATAAAGCAATATGTTCCAGGAGCGGGCCTCTCCACCTGAAGTAGGACTCTTTGTGCCTTTAATCTGCTGTGGCAGTGGGAGAAAGAAGTCTCCTCTTATCTACATCATGATAGGAGAGAATTTAATGACTAGTCCCTGCAAGGGCTTCAGCCAGGAGCAGGAGCTTATGTACAGTGTGGCACTGAGGCTATTATTAGTGGTTGAAACAGAAGCAACCTCCATTTTTCCCTGTTCAAGATACTTGGGATCTAAGTTGGTTTTTCTTCCTCTTCCTTATTAAAGCCAGATTGAAAATATCTGCCGTAATCGCCTCATGGCACCAAGGACCAATGTTTCTCCATCACACATAATTTTTCACCCTTATAATGATTAATGGTAACACAGTTAAAGAAAATATATGGGGTTGTAAGGGCCGTAGAAAGCGTGTTGGTGTCTGATCAGTGGTTTGGCATTTACAGTAGGTGCTAAGCAAAAGGTAGGAGATTTGGGGCAGGGAGGTCCAGTTGGAATTACAGAGGTTACTCCAGCCAAGTCTACCCTTACCCCTCTGTGAAATGAGAATAATAATCCCAATCTCAACTTCTTGGAAGGGGAAATAAAATGACATGTGAATCATTAGAAAGTTATCCGATGCTTATAAATCCCCAAGGGTTGTGGGTTTTTTCATTTTTAATAAAGTTGAACTCTCCTACCCTGATGTTGGCTTTTCAGGCTGATCTTTGACAGGTCTACCTATTCCTTTAAATAAGTTTTTGCCTTCTCAGACTTGAAGGGAGAAGGAGCACTCACATTTTTGAGTCCACAATCTATTAAATTATGATTTCTCAAGGGACAAGAAACCACTTGGTAATCGTTTTTATTGACAGGTAATAATTACACATCTTCAGGGTGTACAGTGTGATGTTTGGGAACATTTCTATATTAATGTAATGATCAACCAAGAATACCTAGGTTACCCATCATCTGAAGCGTTTAGCATTTCGTTGTGATGATTACAGTCTCATCTTCTCTTCCAGCTCTTCTTAATTATAGGATACAACTTGCTGATTATAATCACCTCTGTGTAATAGAACACCAAAGCACATTCCTCCCAGGTGGCTGTGACATTTTACCTGTTGGACAGTCTTCCCCCATTCCCTTCCTCCCCTGCTTCTGGTTCTTCTGTGAGCTCAGCTTAGCACTGAGGGTTCCGCAGAGGAGCCAAACCATGTGATGCCCCTGTCCACGCCTGGCTTATCCCACTTAAACCGCAGTCTCCAGGTTCATTCCTATCGACGCGACAGTGATCATCTTGTGGATGCAGTGGGCAGAATTTTTCAGTTAATGCAATGTTTGATTGTTTGTGTATGTCATTCACAGATAATCAAATTAAAACATACACGTGTTCATGGGCTCAAATGTGGATTTTTTTTTATACCGGGGATTGAAGTTAAGACCTTATCGCTGAGTTACATGCCCCAGTCCTTCCCCCCAATTTTTTGAGACAGAGTCTGGCTAAGTAAGTCTTGACGTTACACAGGCTGGATTCAGACTTGAGCTTCTCCTGTTCAGCCTCCCAGAAGGCTGGCGTCCTAGTACTTATCATTCAGAGCTGATCACTTCCATTCTGCTTGGAGTCGAAAGCCGTGTGATGCGCCCATTTTGAGATATCTGACCTCTCACATGCATCAAAAGCTGCATGAAGTTCCCTGTCCAGTCTGTCTTGAAATCAGCCTAGCACAACCGTGGCTGTGGGTTCTTCATGATTGCACGGCAAGCAGCTGAGCGCATGTAAACAGGGACAACTGGCTGCCCCAGTTGGCTGCTTGTCAGCCACTGATTCATTGCCCAAGCACTGAGGTCTCATTGAGGAAGTGGTGTGGCTCGCACAGGTGGCTTTTTAGAGGATCTTTCTCTGTAAGGAGTCTTCCCAATGGGGCGGCAAAGCCCACACAAATATTTACCACCCCTGGCAGAGTAAGCCCTGAAAAGGCAACTGTGCAGATTTGGAGTGAGTTGAGAAGAGGCCGGCAGTCCCAGCGGCAAAGGCTTACAACAGGAGCAGTGTTAGCACGGGGCTCCAACAGGCAGGTTGGGCCGGGGAGCTCGCGGGGAGCAATAGCTCGGCGGGTTTTCGTCACCAAATCCTTCCCAGTTACCCTTCAAGGGCTGATCTGTCAAATCTAACCTCTGCCCTCCTTTGACTTAATCTTTACCAGGTCCTAATTTCCTAGGGGATTAGCTCATATTATTTGAAAGTATGAATTACAAGCTATTTAAAAGAAATGTGTGTTTTCCGCCGCATGTAACTCCACACAGATCACCATTGCCACATGGTGGAGATGTAATGAGAAGTGATTGTTTCTAATGACAGTGCAAGTGTTGGTCAGAGCCAGAGGGGGTCTGAGGGATGTGGATCTGCCCTTGAGGCAGCACGGCCCAGCTGCTGAGGGAACACACGGTCCAGGCCTGGACTGATTACCCCTTCGCTCCAGAGCACCGGCTTTCATGGGCCTGCGGGAGGAAGCCCTTCTGTGCCGCCCACAGTGTCTTCTGTGTGTGATGCTAGAGGGGCCTTGAGGGAGCCGGCTGAGGCAGACACTGTGCACGGGCCCTCAGTCCGAGTCAGCCTGAGCCCTCACAGGTGGCAAGGCTCCCCCTCCACACACAGCACAGCAAGCATCTGATGGGGCACTCACGAATAAAATGTCCCCTGGGTGCCACAGAGGCTTCTGGAGTTGGCATCTTCCCGGTGTCCAGAGACAGCCTGGCCTGCTTCCTCCTCGTGTGGTGTCCTCGTGGGTACACTGACATCTCTGTTGAAAGATGGCAGGAAGGGGCTCCTGCAGTTTAGGGTTCCTCGCCACTACACAGTGGCTCCTTAGCAGGAACCCTAAAGGGCAGGGTCTGATGTGCTTAGCCTCCCTGGGCCATGCCCACTGCTCCACTGGTCATTTTGCAAGAGTGGCCAGAAAGCCAGAGGGGCAGTTAGTTACAGCCTTGCATCTGAGCCCCGGGGAGAGGGTGATAGGAGGCTTCTGTTCTAGTGGAGCGGACACAGCCCCTTCCTCAGACCTGGGCCAGGCTGAGCGGCACCGCCTCCCAGCTCCTGGGCCAATACAACCAGGGCTTGTCACCGGGGGTGGATGGGGCCCTGTCCCCCAATACCAGGCCCTCACTTTCTCAGCTCTTAGGCATGGCTTCTCTCCCTTAAATCTTGTCGGCTTTTTACCTTGGGCTTCTGCCTCACCCTGTCTACTCACAGATATTTGGCATTACTAAAGCCAGCAGCTTTGTGTCCTTATAAAACCACTAGGTGATCTGTGTTGCTGTTTTAGAAAATGGCTTGAGAATAGAGCCTTTACGAGCCTATCCAGCCTGAGAGGAGGTGGCTCCAGGAGGCGATGCCGGGCTCTGGGAAGCACAATCTGTAGCACAATCTGATAGGAGTTGCTTCCGTCAGGCCCACAGCAGCCACATGTTGGGCACCCAGGGAATGGGTTTTCACATGGTCAGTCTTACATGTTACAGAAATCCGAATTAAGCTGCAGCTCAGCTGCAGGTTCTGGGGCTGTCAGGGAGCCCTGGTGTCCTCTCTGCAGCCTGGGTGGGCTCACAAGAGAGGGCCAGTGTGACGAATGTACAGTCGTCTATAAACTCCTTAGTGTGGCACCTGCCTCGTCCTAAAGCACTAGTCCTTGGGAGGGAGGTCACTCGGGAGAGGAGGCCTTAAGATTTCACCTGGCTCTGTCTCTGGCTGTTTACCTGATTCTCTGTGCCTAGTCTTCTCCTTTGTCAGATAGTCCTGAGACAGCACCCACCGCAGAGAACAGTGAAGAAGTCACACCTGTCCTTAACGTGACAAGCGAGCTTGTCCACCAAGTCTTAGGTGCCATGGGATGATGCCGACCACCTGGAGGGACAGGAAAAGGTGTCAGTTATTGCAACAATCCAGTGCCCATGGCCCACGTGTGAATCCCCTCCAGCGCTCTGAAAACCCTGCTGCCCAGAGCCAGCAGCCTGGGAAGGACCTGAGCCTCCCTCTGTCACCCTCAGGCCTCCTTCCTCAGGCCAGAGCAGGCAGCTTCATCTGTGCCCTCAGCCTGCTGTCCAGGAGCCCCAGAGCCTTCCCCTGTGCCCATCTTAAGTGTTTTCTGTTTTGCTCACCTGAGGCCCAGTAACTCAGTTTTTATTTGGACCATGATTCATGGGCCAGAAGGGGTTAAATAGCAGTAGGAGAAGCCAAAAGGGAACCTGGCTGTGGGGGCCCAGGTGTGGGCTGGCCTTGCCGTACTGACCCCGCCCCCAGTAACCTAAGCCCCTCCCACTAGGCCCCGCCTCTTAACGGTTCCACCACCTACAGGGGCCAGGCCACATCCAAGCCTGAGCAGGGTCTACGCGAGCCCCCTAGACCTTTCCAGCCCTGTGACCTGGGGCTTTGGTGCTGTGTCTCTGCCTTGGTCTCTGCCCTTTCTGTTCGTTTCTCTGGTGGGCTAGAGGGTGATGTGTGGAATGCCAGGAGTCTGCATGGCTGATTCTGAGTTAGCTTTGACCTCTGTCCAGGTCTTGGGTTTTTCGTCAGCCTTTGTCCTAGAACACTGGGGAAAACTTTACCTCTGCTCTGGAAGGAAGCAGTCAGGAAGGCTGCCCTGCCAGGGACCTAGAGGTCTGTCTCGTCTACAGGGTGATTCTGGGAGGAAGCTATCGTCACTTTTAAAAAAGTCTTTCCTGCCAAAACAGTAACACATTTTTTTTAAATTGGAAAATACAAAAGCATGATAAAAAGAATGACCTCTCATAACCTCAGGGTGCAGAAATAACCATTGTTAACACTCTGCAGGTTGTTTTCCTTTTATACAAACAGGTACATTTTTAAATGAAATTCATCTAACAATAGCAAACATTTGTTGAAGCCATTCTTTGTGCTGGGAGGTCTTTAAGCACTTTCCATTCATTGTCTCCTTTCTTGGAGAAAGGACTCTTGGAAGAATCATTATGTCCACTTTCTGAAGAGGAAACTAGGACACAGAGAAAACCAGCTGGAAAGGGTGGTCTTGAGGGGGGAAGGCAAAGCAGTCTATGTCCTGAGGACTCCTGGTCCGGTCTGCTCTGCAGGACTGTCGCGCAGTGCAAGAGTAGGTTAGCATTCCTAGCATCCCACGGAATTGGTCCTGAATTGTCGCGTCCATCCCCGTGGGTGCCCCAGTGGACCAGACTCCTGGTCCTCATGGTCCCTGGGCACACTGCGCCCTGGTGAGCATGAGCCCTTGTCTTCCTCCCGGGTCCTAAAGGTAAAGCCAGCCGCCCTGTCCAGGCTTGGAGTCCGGTCAGTGCCAAGCTTCTAGGAGGCGTGGGGCACTCACGGCTTTCTGTACGGACACGTCCTGTCAGTGTGTGCTCAGGGCTGGTTCTCAATTATCTGCACAGCAAGGACCATATGATGGTGCAGCCCCACGTAGTTCTGACTCTTAAACCCTCTCAGTTGATGAGCCACCATTCTTCCTGAACTTGGACTCTGGAGGCAGTGTCACACGGGGTTACAACTGCATGGTGAGGGCGAGCAGGCGGCCGCTCTGGGAGCACTGCCGTGGGGGTAAGACACCCCACTCGGAGCAGCACCCCGACCCGGGAGAGGCTGGGCGGAGGGTGTGTCCTACAGAGCTCAGTGCAAAAAGCGCAAAGACCTTGCCCTCCCCACATGTGGTAGGGGATTCTCAGCAGAGGACAGTCACTTCATAACTTCCTGTCCTCTCTGGCTCCCGGACAAGCACAAGCTCATATGGAATGCTCAGACAGGATCGCCTGAGCAACAGGACATGTGTACAGCAGGTAAAATTGAGCTGTGTGGGCCGGAAGCCAGGCTTGGGGGTGCCCCAGAAGTGGAATGACGTAGTTGTGAATGAAAAGACTAACAGGAGCTCGTAGTTTCTTTAACTGGATGTATTCAGCTGGTAAAAATTGCTCTCATGTCATGCTTCTTGACTTGTGCTTTTTTCTGAGTCTAAATTATACTTCAAGTTTAAATGTCCTTATTTATATCTATGTAACTTCTTATACATCAGTGCTCAAAAAAATATTGGTTAAGTTGAGTCCATTTGAAATGATGCATCTGGCAATGGTGGCCCATGCCAGTAATCCCAGTGCTCAGGGGGCTGAGGCAGGAGGATTGCTGTGAGTTTGCTGCTAGCCTGGGCTACATAGTGAGTTCAAGGCCAGCCTGAACTACACAATGAAACCCTGTCTCAAACTCCACCCCCAAAAAAAGAAATGATGTAGAATTTATTGTACAGGTACTGGCAAACTCCCCACTTGGGTATGTCAGGCAGAACTCCTGAGGTCATTTCTTGATTCTGTTAAATGATTTCAGTGTGAACTCCTTGGAATAGAGAGTGACGTCTGTTGTTGGGCAGTTGTTATGGACACCGGAAGTACTGACAACAGAAGTGCCAGCACCACAGTGGGGTACAGCTGTGACTTCATCTTCCCCCTGTTTCACTACACTGGGATTCAGGGACACAGATGAGTAATAAAAGGAGGTGTCAGGTGGTGCCACACGCCAACTGCAGAGCAACAGGGAGGCTTCCAGAAAGGAGAAGTAGGATTCCCTGGAACTAGGGACAGCTTCGTGGAGGAAGGGACATTCGAGATGGGTCCAGAGAAGGCAGGGTGTGGTGAGAAGAGGGTGAGTGGCAGACATCTCACAGCCTGGGGCATCGATGGCTTGGCCCACTTAAGACAAATGGCCTCCTTCTGATGCAAGCAAGGCCAGTGAGCTGAGCCCCAGCTGTACTGTGCTTAGGCCCCTTTTACTTTTGGGAGATAAAGGAAGCTTCTACATAGTGTGGTCAGATTCAACATCTCCAGGGAAAAGTCAGGTTTCCAGCCTTACGGATTGTACAGTTACCATGAAGTATCCTACGTGCTCCAAGTAACATTTTCTGCATTTCTTGCAGTGTTTTCTGGGTCCACGAACAAGCCACCGATACTTAGCTCCCTTGAGCCATACTGTTCCACCCCTGTAGGACTGACGATGACCTCTTTATCCCGACACCTCCTTCCCTTCTGACCAAGCCAAGTCCCGGTTCCTCAGTCCTGTGTTGTGCATCTTGTGTGCTGGGCTTACGGTGATGGGGCATTTATTTCCTTCCAGCCTTTTTTGTATGATGCTCCTCTGTAGTAAAACAGCCAGTGTCTCTCCTTCATGACAGACCGTGTGGGAAGAGGGCCCTGCCATGGAGGAGGCCGACCCAGCACCCTGGGATGGTGCCCAGCCTTGTTCCTGGGACCCCCTTCCATGGGATTAAATGTTGGGCAGGATTTATCCTGTGGCAGACTTAAAGCTGACTGCTGGGAATGGGCCACTCACACACTGTGCGCTTGTTAAGTTAATCCCTTACTAATTTTTCACTATCAGCCTATGCGTCTGTTAAGAAAAGAGATAAAGTGCGCTGAATGTTGCCTTGCCTCCTGTTAGTCCTGTGGCAATCCTTTCTCAAGGCCTTATTCCAAACAGAGGGCCGTGACCTGCATGGCCATAGTGCTTCTGGGAATTCCTGGAAATGGGTGATGGAAATTGTACTGAAGTACTGCGAAGACCAGAGGACAGACCTGAGGTGGGTGGGGGATGGACTCCGGCCTGGTTCTTTAGCCCTCAGGATCTGCCATTCATGATGGACCACCCCCTTCACCTGCCATGCTCGAGAGATCAGAGCTGTGGATGGTCTCTCCGATGCTACACACAGTCCGCAGTGGCCTTTCCTTTCGGACACTCTTGTTGCCCAGCCCGTGCTCCGTGCCACCTTGGCCCCTGGCTGAGAAAGCCACTGCATGTGGTCTTGTTGTTATCGTGGTTCTTTTCTTTCTTAGATTGCTGTGCTTATGGTTTGGAGTTGTCTCCTGTCTAGACAGCATTGTTGTGTTATTCAGTTATTAAAATTAATCATGTACTATATTACTGTGTCACGTCTGTTTAATGATTCCATTATGAAAATAATCTTGTGTTGACGGATGTGCCTGCTGGAACTTGACTTTCTTTTTCTCTTCTTTCTTCTTCCATCATCCTTCTGTAAAATGAGTGAGCTCTGGATCCAATGCGTTTCCCGTAATAGGGATGCTCACTTTAGAAAGCCAGGACCAACCGCTGGCCTCAGTCTGTTCTGTTTACCACCCTGGCAGCTGACAGTGATCAGACAGTCGATCATACACCCAGGAACTCTGAGTCTGGTGTCCAGTTAGTGTCCGATAAAGCGGGGGGCTGGGGAATTGTGTGCTGTCCTGTGTGAGCTTGGGAGGAGATCAGAGATCAGTGTTTTTCCTGTAGAATTTGGGGTTTGAAGATCTGGAATTTAAAGCGTGTGTACTCGGCCTGCAGAGATTGTAACGGTGGTTGTGTCTTGGGCTCCAGGTGTTAAAGTGCTTCTTTCCGGTCCCTCCCAGGTGGAGCGTCATGACATGAATACCCTAAACCTGCCCCTGAACATCCGCCGAGGAGGCTCGGACACCAACCTCAACTTCGATGTGCCTGATGGCATCCTGGACTTCCACAAGGTCAGGCTCACCGCAGACAGCCTGAGACAAAAAATTTTAAAGGTGACAGAGCAGATAAAAATCGAGCAGACCTCCCGGGACGGGAATGTGGCCGAGTACCTGAAGCTGGTCAGCAGTGCAGACAAGCAGCAGGCCGGCCGCATCAAGCAGGTGTTTGAGAAGAAGAACCAGAAGTCGGCGCACTCCATCCTCCAGCTGCAGAAGAAGCTTGAGCAGTATCACAAGAAACTCCGGGAGATCGAGCAGAATGGTGCCGCCCGAGGCACCAGGGACACCTCCAAGGACAACCTGAAGGACATCCAGCACTCTCTGAAAGAGGCGCACGTGAAGTCGCGGACCGCGCCCCATGGCCTGGAGAGCAGCAAGTCGGGCATGCCGGGCGTCTCCCTCACTCCGCCCGTGTTCGTGTTCAACAAGTCCAGAGAGTTCGCCAACCTGATCCGGAATAAGTTTGGCAGCGCAGACAACATCGCCCACTTAAAAAACTCCTTAGAGGAGTTCAGACCGGAGGCGAGTGCCAGGCCCTACGGCGGCAGCGCCACCATTGTGAACAAACCCAAGTACGGCAGCGATGATGAGTGTTCAAGCGGTACATCCGGCTCTGGCGACAGCAACGGGAACCAGTCCTTTGGGGCTGGCAGGACGGGCCCGCTGGACAGCCAGGGGAAGCTGGCCATGATTCTGGAGGAACTGAGGGAGATCAAGGACACCCAGGCCCAGCTGGCAGAGGACATCGAGGCGCTGAAAGTGCAGTTCAAGAGAGAATACGGTTTCATTTCTCAGACCCTGCAAGAGGAGAGGTACAGGTGGGTCAGAGAATTCTGTTGCGGTTCATTCAGGAGCACGAGACAGTAGCTGCAGTGAGATCGTTTGCTGCAAAGTATGCATGAATGCCCTCTCAGTACATATGAATGCAATCCGCAGGCATGCAGGGACCACAGTACTTTCCATCCTTCATAGTTTCTTAAAGTATCACAGTGGCTTATAGGTGTACATGGGTCTCATAAAACATCCCTACGCAGGCTGAGACTCATGTGTGTATTAAGTTGCTCATTTGGTAGGCTTCTGTTAACAGCCTCCTTACACCAGGGGTCCATAGTTCATCTCCCTCCATAGTAGTGATCAGGTAAAAATCTAATTCATTGTATAACACTTTAGGCTTTATTTGGTGTGGCAGGCTTGAGGTCTTTGTGTGTGTGTGTTTATGGACCTTTTTTCCTTCCTTCCTTCCTTCCTTCCTTCCTTCCTTCCTTCCTTCCTTCCTTCCTTCCTTCCTTCCTTCTTTCCTTCCTTCCTCTTTCTTTCTCCTTCCTTGTTTCTTTTCTTTGTTTATTCATTTGTTTCTTCCTTCCTTCTATCCTTACTTCCTTATTTCCTCCCTCCCTCCTTCTTTCTCTCTCTCTTTCTCTCTTTCTCCCTTCCTTCCTTCCTTCCTTCCTTTCTTTCTTTCTTTCTTTCTTTCTTTCTTTCTTTCTTTCTTTCTTTCTTTCTTTCTTTCTTTCTTTCTTTCTTTCTCTTTCTCTCTTTCTCTCTCTCTCTTTCTCTCTTTCTCTCTTTCTCTCTTTCTCTCTTTCTTTCTTTCTTTCTTTTCTCATGAGTCTTTGAGTTCAGGCGGGGCTTGAATTTTCAGTCCTCCCTCAGCCTCCATAGTACTGGAATTACATGCATGCATGACTGTATCCAATTTATGTACTATTTTTTAATCATTAAATTGTTTACCCTAAATAAAAAGCTTTCAAAGGTAATCTTAAGATTCAAAGTATAAATTCAAATCTTATGGATTATGTTAGCTATTTTTGTTTTTGCTTTTTAAAACAGGGTCTTGCTTTGAAGTTCAGATTGGTTTTGAACTCAGTATGTAACCCAAATTGGCCTCGGTTTGTGACAATCCTCCTGCCTTTGCCTCCTGAGGGCTGGGATTTTAGGCATGCACCACCACACCCAGTTCATGTTAGTTGATTTTTTTTTCTTTTTGAGACAGGGTCTCACTTTGTAGTTCAGGCTGGCCCTGACACTATGTAGCCCAAGCTAGCCTCGAACTCACACCAATCCTCCTGCCACTCCCTCCCGAGTGCTGGGATTACAACCATGAGCCACCATACCCAGCATTTATGTTAGCTAATTTTAGAAATAGATGTTAATAGGTGGGCTTTTATGAGTTTAAATTTATTAATAAAAGGAGGATATGCCCAAATAAGAGGTAGTTATTCCCCCATTTTCCTGATAAAATATTCCCCAAAAGATTTTTTATCACAATGAATGTTAATTTCTAAGGAAACAGGTAAAATACATCCTGTGATATTTTAAATTTAGCTTATATCATTTTTATAATTATGATAGAATATAATAATTCAGAAATGTGGTCTTCTAAACTCATATTCTATGATACTATCTTTAATCTCTGTTTATTATTTAGTTCTAAAGCTGGAGCCCAGGGCCTTACACAACAGTTAAGTGCTATACTGCCGAGCTACACCCCGGCCTGTGACAGTTCCAAAGCTGTCCATATGCATCTCTGACTTTGATATATTCATTACACAAGAACTGTGTTTTTGAGTCACAGCATTGCCCAAGGATGTTGACCTTAATTCCATCCAGATAGTTTGAGATACAGTTCTTTTTTGGATGTACATTTTATTCCAAGTTACAAATGCCTGTCTATCTAAGCTTAGCACCATCTCTGCTTTTATAAAAATTATTCTAGCTCGTGACCTAGAGTGATCAGAGTCCTTCCAGGCAAAGGTGTCTTCTGCAAACAATGCATCCTGTTCAAAGTAAACATTAGTCTCAAACAAAAGCCAGCTTCTCTCTGGGAGATGGGCAGGGTATAGGAATAGGAATCTCTGTATTATCTGAGGTTTGGACTTTCGGAAATACCATCCAGTAAGTCACCTGTAATTTAAGAAGTCTAAGTCTTTGTTGGCACTTACGTTCCAAGAACTGAGAACTCTGTAGGGTCCAGGTGTGCACGCCGAGCAGCAGCGGAACTGGCGGCAGGGTGAGTGTTGCTTCTTCCTTTGGAGCTCCCTCGCCATGATGCCCCAGGGATGGCGGGTCCCGGCCTGAGCTCCATCCTGGCCTCACTGCAGCCAGCCAGGGAGCCCGTCCCATGTGGGTGAAGAGCCAGGCGTGACCTGCTCTCTGCCTCAGCGGTGAGGGCCTGTGATTCGTCCTGCTCAGACTGGCTCCTGTCTCTTCCAGGTACGAGCGCCTGGAAGACCAGCTGCATGACCTCACAGACCTGCACCAGCACGAGACGGCCAACCTGAAGCAGGAGCTGGCCAGTGCCGAGGAGAAGGTGGCCTACCAGGCCTACGAGCGGTCACGGGACATCCAGGTACTGTGCCCTCCTCACCGGACACCCCCAGGGGCTTGGCAAACAACACCAGTGACCGGCTGAGGGCGCTTGGCTCCAGCCGGGGGGTCATCACTTGCAGACTCGTGTGCAGCTGTACTCTGTACAATCCCACCTCGATCAGATATTTATTATTATCTCTCCCAGGTCTAACACACCAGAATTTTAATAAATTTAAAACAGGCAGATTCTGCCTTCAGGAAGCTACCTGCCCAAGCCGGAAGTAGCCCAATGGCCAAAGGCCTCAAAACACCTGAACAAGGGCTGAGGCACAAGCTGTGCAGGCCACACAGATTCATGCACGTACCCCACAAGCTGCCACATCCAGTGGTAAAATGCTGGATTTCACCCCCAGGAGAGCCACTCGGGCTGCCTTCGTCCAGAACCAACCCTGGGCCTCTTGATTGGTTTCTTTAAAAAATAAAAGCCCCCAAAATGTAGTCTTCAGCTAATATTCAGCCTCACATTTATGGATTTTCTGGGCGGACAGTGGTTATTTTTTCTCTTCCCGCCAGTCTGAGCCTTGCTCTACAAGGGGAAAAACTGAAGCAGAGTTAGTGGCTCTGTGTGGCCCGTGGGCTGTTCTCGGCTGTGTCCCCTGAGCTCGTGCTCCTCCCAGACCTCTGCCGGCACTGTTTGGGGGCCAGGTGTCAGAGCTGACGAGAGTGTTGCCCCAAAGTGAAGAGGGTGGTGCCCAATTTGCTTGGGAGGGGCTGGCCGGGCCGGGCTGGGCTGGGCAGCCTGACTTCTCTGCCTGTGGTTTGAGAGTCCTGAACCCGTTTGGGGGTTAGACCTGGGCTAGGGAGCAGGCCAGCCCTGCCAGGCCCTCTGTGTTCTCTCAGGTCTGGGGTGCTGGCAGGCTTCCTGTTCAGGGGTGCTTGGGTTACTTCTCTCTCTTAAGACCACAGCGGAGTGGACGTCAGCGGTTCCCGGTTCATTACCCGGTCAGAGCCATGAAGAGAGCAGGGCAGCACTGCAGAGGCCGTTCCTGTGATGGGATCCGGGTGCTGGCTGTCCTGCTCTTTCTGTGTGACTCTGCATGAACAGGTGCTCTGTGCCTCAGTTTCCCTCACTGTACAATGGAAAAATCTGTGAGCTCTGCTTCAGCAGGTCAAGTGGATCAGATGGGATAAGAGATTTAGATGTATTGTCTTTGCCAGATACATAAGAAACAGCCAAAAACTGAATGCCAGTCCTTCTTTTTATTGTATTGCTGAGTGGCCACATCCCTGGGACTTTTTGCCATGTCCCTTGTTCATTTCATCTTTATTTCCTTTCTCCATGGTTCTTGCCCGCGTTTCAAGACAGTTCAGGTCAGAGCGTTTGTACGTCTAATTCCCCTGGCTGATGAGAGATGAATGAACGGGCTTGAAACAGGGCTTTGCTCTCATCCCGTCACCACATATGTGCCGCCCCCCAGAGGGGGAGCCTGGGTCTGTTTCATTGCTGGGTGCATGCATGAGTCCACAGGAAGCCAGCGCTGCAGGAGGCAATGCTAGGAGAAGTGGTCTCGCCTCGGTCAGGAGGCTGGCGTGCTGAAAGTTACTATAGTAACAGCCTTGCTCTCCGGCCCGTAGCGTGTATTCAGTGGAGGAAAAGCAAATCACTGTAGGAACTGTACACTTGCCCGAGACCTGAGAGGACAGCTGTATTTGAGTTGTGTGAATGCACTGACAGGTGACTTAGACAGTGTCCAGTGCCTGTGGAGCCTTACTCTCTCTCTCTCTCCGGCATCCTGTTGCTGGTACCTGGTCTCTTTTCCGTTCTGCCAGTGGCTCTCTCGCACCACAGCCCTAGCTCTGGGCTTGAGGGGTCGGTGACAGTAAGTTGGGCCTAGTCCTTGTCCTCATGAAGCTTATGTGTCTCCTGACCCGAAGGCAGGCTGAGGGGAGAGCTTCCTCGGGATGTCACAGTTGAGGTGCGACCAGAGATAAATGGGAGACCAGCAGGAGAAGAGAGGTGGGAGTTAGAGAGACACACCTTTCAGGCAGAGTATACAGTGAGTGCAAGGGTCCTGGGTCAGTCTGTGTTCCTTTTTGAAGCATGGAAAAAACAGTCAGAGGACTACAATGGAATAAGAAATTGCCTTCAGGGAAGCATGGCCCGAAAGGCCACGTTAAAGACGTGAGAGGTTTCAGGAAAAGGAATGTGGGAAATGCACACCTTTAAAGATGAGCTGGGTTGCTGTGCAGAAGATGGGTTCGTGGAGTTGGTACACAAAATGGGATTTGTGTGAGGCCACTGCCCGTGAGAGACCCTGGTGACATCAGTGGCGGGGAGACTGGGAGGAGGACTTGGATGGGTTGAGAGAGACCAGGGTCTGCGTCGGTGGGGCTGGGTGCTGACGGGCTGGTGGGAGGCTGTTGAGGCACCTCCTGGGGTGAGCCCGGTGCCGCTCTCGGAGAGGAGGCCGGGGAGCAGGCTGACTGCAGGAGGCCAGTGCAGTGTTGAGTGCAGGTTCGGCCCGCTGCCCTGGGCGCTTTGGGAGGCTGTCTCAGGCCCGGGTCCTCGGAACGCAAGGGACAGGAGGAGCCGGCGTCAGAGAGCAGCGAGAACAGCTGCCCCGCCCCCGTGCTGCCTCAGTCTCGTTCTCGTCTCCCTCCACTGGCTTGCAGGGTGGACCCGTGCGGGCTCTGAGCCCACGCACCGTGGCTGCAGCTGGAGCCCTCTGCCACCAGGAAGGCCGCCAGCCCTGGCCAGGGTCGGTGTTCCACACCACCTCATTTCACGTTTAGGCGCAGCCAGAAATCATAACCCTGCTTCCTGCTAAATGGTACTTGCTGTTGTGTGCACCTGCTCGGTCTAACCTGAAACGGGACAGATGCCTCCGCGGTCCTGGTGTCACACCTCTGTCCATCCTGTTGCCCGAGCCGGGCCCTGGAGCTGTCCGCGGGCACTTGTGCTGAGCTGGGCTCTGTGCCTTCCGCCAGGGCAGCGTCGCCTGGGCCACGCTCACCGCTCTGCTCTCGCCCGCAGGAGGCCCTGGAGTCCTGCCAGACGCGCATCTCCAAGCTGGAGCTCCACCAGCAGGAGCAGCAGACGCTGCAGACGGACACCGTGAACGCCAAGGTGCTGCTGGGCAAGTGCATCAACGTGGTCCTGGCCTTCATGACTGTCATCCTGGTGTGCGTGTCCACCATCGCCAAGTTTGTCTCACCCATGATGAAGAGCCGCTTCCACATCCTTGGCACCTTCTTCGCTGTGACTCTCCTCGCGGTGTTCTGTAAAAATTGGGACCATATCCTATGTGCCATCGAGAGGATAATAATACCGAGATGAAGCCGCAGCTTCCTGCCTTCATGTTCCCCTGAATTTTTATTTTAAAAGAAAACTGTGCACACTACCGAGTTTCTAAGTGAACCTGCTGTGCAGACGGGAGGGTTAGGGACGGGGCTGTGCGGTGTAAATATCTGTGGTCCTCTCAGCTCAGCAGCAGTGGCCAATGCGGTCCCTGCACTCGGCCTACGTGAAGCTGTCTCCCATGGGCCCCACCGCGCTCGCTGCCTTAATCAGACCCGACTCCTACCCCTCGAGCCCAGCATGGAAAACCCTGTCTGATGAGCACGTGGCCTGGCCAGAGACCCCGAAGACAGGGCCTCCCCCACCCCGTTCCCGACGTCTCAACTTGAGCTTCACGGTTGCCAGTGGTTGTGTTTTCCGAGTCCTTCAAACCACAAGGTCCTGACGTGGTTCAGGAGCAAGAAAGCACCCACCGATGGAAGTGTGTGAGTCTGTGAAGTGTGTGAGTCCCGCCGTTCATGGGTGACACAGTCTTGTAATGTTCAGTACTGACAGTGGTCACGTGTGTGACTGCTTCACATGGAACCTTACAGGACACCGCCAGCTGACAAGGCTGTGGTACAGCTTTGGTGCACTTTGAATATAAGGCACTAGGACTTAGGAGTGGGGCTCCCCTTAGCCCAGGGAGCCACACCCCTGATGTCTCCCTTCCGGGTGGCACACACCCCACCTCCCGTGCCAACTATGGCTCCCCCCACCCTGGCTTTCATTCAGGGTCCCAGGAGCACTTCCTACTCCAAGGCTTGTGTTTGGCAAACCTTGATTGTGATCGAAACAAAACAAAACAACCCTTGTCAGAGGTGATTTGCTTTGTGTAACTCACTGTGAGACCTGGGGGAAGAAGAGCAGGCCACTCTCGATGCGGGATTTTCTGTGAAGGACAACACAGTCGTAGTTCCTGAGAAAGCTGATGGGCAGGTGCCTGAGGAGGAGCCCTGGGGGAGAGGCGTGGGCGTCCCACCGCTGGCTTGAGGTAGAGAAGTCAGCGGGCCACTCCCGGGGGAAGGTGGGAGCCTCCGCTTAGCAGCGGGAAAGGCCAGCAGGGCAGGGTGAGGTGCGGGGGGGGGGGGGGG